>CANXYC010971340.1:0-17495 GCA_948193065.1 Aleurites moluccanus
TTTTTGACTTTATTTCTTCTTATATATGTATATATAATTGTTTTATTACTATATAAAGTGAATATATGCTATATTACTGTTAATTGGAGGCACATTTATATGATATTAGTTCAGGGCTATTTTTCGATGGTATAGCGAGTAAATCCATCGACTGTGTACACACTGAGTTATGGGACTCCTGTTAGAGAGGGACGATGTATTCTCTAGTCGTAAGGAACATATCCTTATGTGAGTCATTTATTTATGGGACCTCTGCTAGGGAGGGATGTTATATTCCCTAGTACACTGCACTTTATGATAGTGCTAAGTATAAAGTTTAAAAGTGACCCAAATACTGTGATATCATATATGTGCTACCTAAAATGATTTATATGAGTTATATTGGACTATTATTATAGTAAAGTATCTATTATATTATATGAAATACTTTAATAAATATCTTATGCATATTATGACATTTATTATTATCACTATGCATTTACTGTATTCTTATGGTTTTGAACTCACTGAGTATTTTTATACTCATTCTCTCAGTGTTTAATATCTTTCAGGTCTTCGGTGAGGCTCGTATTCCATTGGCAATATTTTCTTCTGCCTTGGGAGGTCTATTGCATGTAAAAATCAAACCCTAAAGTAATGTAAAAGAAAATATATAGAATAGTTCCATGGTATTGTATATAGATTTTGACATGTAGATAATTATAAGTTTGCATATATATATATTATGTTGATTACAGTTGATATTTGATTTATTTAAGGTTGAAATGCATATTATATTTATTGATATTTATATTCAGTAAGTTGTTTGTTTTGTTGCATGCCATATAGATAGTGCATTGGGGTTCTTCGTGGTATTGGTAGCATATGCATCACCCATACCCTAGGACCGTCGCGACTCCTGAGATGGGTCGTGACACGCATGCCCTTCTTTAATTAATCCCACAAATCAATGTCATCACTATCCATGAATATTTCCATATGATTTTTCAATATGAATAGTCGGTGCCATCAAAATAGGGTGGTCTAACAGTTGAACCTCTTTCAACGATATCTGATCTTCTTGTATCCATGATCTTTGTTCCAAAATGGTTAAATCTTTGAAAAATGTTGAAACAAAGCTCTGATACCAATTGAAAGTCCCTTTGGCAATCAAGAAGGGGGTGAATTAGTTAAAATGACAAATTAAGGGCAAATTAAAAATTAATAAGATTAAGGAAGAGAAAAATTAAATATAAGAATTTTACAGTGGTTCGGTCAAGACTTGTTTACATCCACTCATTAATATCACACTTAAGCATTTTACTTGATCTTTTTACGGGTGTAAGATCAAACACAAATGTTTAGACTCACACTCAAACCTTACAAAGTGTTTTCAAAGGATCACACTTCAAACCTTCACAAGTATTTTATCAAAGGCTCACACTCAAACCTATACAAGTGTTTTATTAAGACTCACACTCAAACCCTTAAGAATTACAATAGATGAAAAGAAGAAAAATGTCCTTTAACTTTTTTTTCAACTCTTAAACAATTAATGAGTATTAACCGACTCAAAGATTTACAACTAATAGCTCAAAAAAATGGTTTTACAATAAATAAGTTTTTCAAGCCATAAATATGAATGATTTGGTGCAATAGCACAATAATAAGTTTTCAATTGTTATTCTCTTTTATTTAAGCTTCCCACCAATTCATATTTATAGTATTGGATGAAATATAATTGTTTGGCTTCATTTAATGTCAAAAAGTGCACTTTACAGCTTTTCCAACGGCTAATTTTTATTGTTGATTTTCTAGAATAGCGGAGGCTACTTAAAGTATAGTGGGCGCTACTTAATAAGTAGCGGGCATTACTTAGCTCATTTCCCAAACTTGAGCTACTGGACCTTCCGGATTTCTCAATAGCGGCTGCGACTGATTAATAGTAGGCACGACTTCATTTCTCATATCTTGAGATATAAAACTCCAAATCATGCTCTGTTTTTTTTTTCTTGAAAACTTTCATATGTTTTCTATAATTTTTTGTTTTATGACAACTCCAAAATCATCCAACTTCATTCTTTAAAAAATCTAAATATTTTATTGCTCAAATCTGTAAAACAGTTTGAGCATACTTCATTAATTTTTCAATTTCTCCTTACGTAGAAATCAAAATCACTTGATTATTTTTCCATATGAAAATAAACATCCAGAGATTCAATCATATGGAATATTATATACAAATTCTTCTCTTATAATTTTTAATAATATTTTAAAATTACCTCAACTGGTTTATCATAGTCTGTCAGTTTGAGCATAATTCATTTAAAAATTCATATCTCCCTTTTTCAATATCCAATACTCATTATAATTTATATTCCCAAAATTAGACATCCATATCTATCCATTCATATATAGTTCATCATCTAAATTCATATATAGTTCATCATCTAAATCAATTTACACAAGGGTACCATTTGATTGAACTTGTTGATTTTTTGGATGTGTTAAATCTATATTTTGACAATAGTCATAATTTCTCATACCTTAAATAATTTAAATAAATTTATTAGCATAATTATTATATTGATATATTTTATTATTACCAAAATCATCATCTAATCCAATAATTCCAATAATATATATAATACCTCCTTGCAACACGATGATGAACGACTCGTCTAATATATGCTTAATTATTTAGAAAATTTTAAATTATTTTAATTCTTTCTGATTATAACCTATTTTTATTTTAAAATTTACATATGTGGAATTTTAAAATTATATTAATTTAATCTTCGGTCATACTTAGTAAAATTAATTATCAGGATACAATGAAATAAAGAAAATTTTGTTATTTTTAGAGCATGAATAATAATATATGATTTTTATTTACATAATAATAAAAAATATAATTTTTTTATCAACTTTTATATTTGAAATGAGATCTTTTATAAAATTTAATTTTTTATAAAAAAATATTAAAAATTAAATAAAAATCATGTCATTTTATAAAAAAAATGACCTTATTAAAAATCTAATTTATAGCTAAATTATATAAATATATATAATAACCTCTTAAAATTTTAATATTATTAATTATTATTAAATAAATATAAATAATTAAAAAATAAAATAAATTGAATTTGTAATTTTGATATAGGTTTAATTTAATTCTATTGATAAAATTAAATTATTATGTTAATTTTTTAAAATGATTTTTTTTCAAACAGAGCCTATAAGAATTGTCGGCCATGAAACTAAAAAACTCCTTCACATATACAATGAAATTTTTTTTGTTATATAAATTTATCTTATGCATTAAATTAAGGAATAATAAAATATTTTAATTAATATAATTTTTTCATTTATTTATTTTTAAATAAAAAGATATTAATATTTTTTTTATTTTATTAAATTAATATATACACTTAATATGGAAAAAAAAAATCATAATTATATAGTTACTACATGCCAACAAGACAAATTAATTATGTATTTTGCAATATCCATGTCTACCCCGTCGCCATGGAAATATCGGACAGTTAAATTTGCACTTTTTCTCCATCCCCCGATTTAATGCACAAATAATTATTAATTATATTTCAATTAATTTAGGGTACTAAATTTGTTAAAGTAAGTAATAATTAATAACAATTCTAAGTTATAAATTTGCATTTTTCCCAAGTGTAATGGATTGAGAATCCTTATTATAATATGTTTGATTTAACTATGGTAACAATTAGTTGTTATTGATAATTATTTGTTAATGATTGATAATTGATAGTTGTTATTTAATAATATAATAAAATTATTATTAATTATTATTATATTTAATAATTATTAAAAATAAATATTAATATTTATTTTTTATTTAAATATTATTTTTAAATAATAATTTAATTTTTTTATTTAAATAAATAAGAATTTTTTATGTATCTATATTATAATTAATACATTGATCTGTTATATTATTATTAATTTATAATTTTATATGATAAATTAAATTCACATAAATAAATTTTGTTGGTATTCGAATTCAAATTTGAAGAATGATAAATTTTTTAAAATTTAATTTATATGATTCATACGATAAATAAAAGGTTTAATATTCCAGGAATAAGTCTAATGACATGAACAGGGAATTCATGTTATTAGTTTAAAAATTCAGTTAATTCAAATTTAATATTTTAACTGATTATTAAAATGTGACTTTAAAAAATAAAAATGGTAGTTCCTATAAAGGTACTGCTCAAATGAAGGGTGGAAAAAAACACAAACGCAAATAAATCCCTTAATTATTTTAACTTTTTTAATTAAGTTTTTTTTTTTCTTAATTGTGTTGTAATTAAATTTTTTAATTTGATTTAAATAAGTTTAATTTAAATGGTGATATTAACTTTCTGACTAAATTGAAACTATTTAACCAAGTTAAAAAAATTAGCAGTTTATTTATACCTTTATTTTTTTTCAAATTAAGTTTATATATTTTTTTTATTTTTTTATTTTTTCACTTTTTCATTATACAACATATTTTTTGTCTATTTTAATTTAATAAATAAATAAATTATTAATAATATTATGTTTGGATTAGATATTTTAAAATTTATGAAATTATAAAATAATTTTATTTAATTTAATTTTTTAGCAATAGATAATATTATAGATAAATAAGAAAAAAAATTCTCCTTTATAGTATAATTTTAATAATTAAATCTAAATTAATAAAAAAAAAAAGAGCAAACTCATTTATCAATTAGACTAATATTTGAAATTTTTATTTTTATAAATATTAAATTAAATGATTTAAATTAAATACTATTTAATAACAAAAAAAAATTATAAAATTTTTCATTTATTAAAGCACGTATCTTATATTTTTTTATTGATTTTAATTTAATTATTAATATGATATCATAAATAAAAAAAATTTCTTATTCTTAAATTTAATTAGAATAGAAAAATGAATTTAATATTATACAATAAAATTACATATTATCTATTGCTAAAAAAGATAAATAAAATAAAATTACTTATAATTTCATAAATTCTAAAATATATAATCCAAACATAATATTATGAATTAATTTATTTATTAAATTAAATAGACAAAATATATAATACAATAAAATTTTATAAAATAAATAAATATTAAAATATATAAAATTAAATTGAAGAAAAAAAAAAGACATATAAATAAGTTTCTAAATTTTTTAATTAAACTTAAACAAGCTTAATTTAAATGAAAACTTTAACATCTTCCTCTAAATTAAATTTTTTTGAGTCAAATTAAAAATTTATTTAGATCACCGTTAAGTAAAAAAGCTCAATTAAGAAAATTTACATAAAATAAAAGTTTATTTGCCTCTTATAACCCAAAACACAAACAAAAACAAAATCACTTCTAGTTCCATATCACACTTTCTTCTTCCAGCTTTACTAGAATTACTTCTCCATTCTCTTTCCCTCAATTTAAGCGCAAAGCATTGAATAGATATAATTGAATTAAAAAATGTCATAATTTTTTTATTTATTCCATTAAAACATTCAAGATTGAACTCCCAACAAGGGCAAAGATGGAGAAAATGCCAGAGAACGCCTTATTTTCATGTACTAGTTGTGTGTAAACATTCTGAGATAATATTAGCGTTTGACGTCACTGGTCTTATAGATACCATGCCAACAGTACATGCAACTGGGTACAATATATATAGCTATAGAGATAGGATACAAGTATTTGGCATGTTAGGGTGAGAAGCTCACGGGCCAATAGCTGCTTCGATTAAAAACACCTCAGCAAATAGGAGCAACAAAGGATTAACTCCATATGGGAATAAACAGAGCCTCTGAAGGAGGATCCAAAAATGTTGAGAAAACTTACTGGAATGCTTGCATGAACTTGATGTAGGAAAAATTTGAATGTTTAAGAGTATCTAGCCCTTGAGACACCTTAATTGCTCCAAGGAACTCCGGATTTCTGCTGCAGTGCATTCTTCAGCTGTGTGAACAACATTGGAGCTGTCTAATGCTATAACATCTGAGAGAGGATAGCTTCGGTTGGAATGGAGTTGGTTACTTGCACTAGTACAGACTCCCTTTACTATTACACTCTTGTGTATCCCACCAAGCAATCCTTCGTAATCTGTATCCCCAGATTCTCCAACAAAAACCACCATGTTTGCCACCCCAACGAACATATAGATACCTGAAATGTGTTTCAAGTCATCAAAATCCGCAATGTACGGAAAAAATGTTAAAAGTTTAATCTTGCATGCATAGAAAACCTGAATGCACTATACTGTTCCAAATTAGAATAAATATGTTCTCAATAGAGGCTCTCAAATCTTAGCCACAACTGTTTTGCACTCACAATTTATACCCAGTTCTATGAGTTAATGTGGCATTAAATAAAAGTCAATATCATGGATCTTGATTCACATGCGAAACTCTACCTGAGGGCTTGAGAGCGAGAAGCCAATACTGGAATGACATTTATCCTGGTCCCATTTTGACAATGAATAGCATGACAACGAAGAGCCTGAATCCTCAGCAACTTCCTAAGTTCCTTAACAGGAGGAATCTGGAAAAGGTCAAATAGATGAAATTCCGACAGCTGAATTTTTGACGATATTTCAATCACAATACACATCCGTACTTATGAAGATAATCATACTACTAAAAATGACATCTGGACAAATATATTAACTTCAGTTTGAGAAGAATAATGAGAATATTGCTTGCAAGTAAGAAGTAAAAAAAAAAAAAAAGTTACCAGTCCTGTCTTTTGCACTCTGAAAGTATAACAATAGTTAGTTGAAAGTTGTTCAGCTGCTGCAACAATCTGTTCCTCATTCTCAGCCTTTTTATCTCTAACTGAAGCTGCCCAGCGAACCAGAGTCTTTCTTAGCCCTTCTCCACCCCATCGATATTCAATATGTGAGTGGTAATAAAAATCAACCACAAAGGGACCATCCTCTGAATTAAGAGTTGAATAATAGAGGTCACTACCGCTATTGCATATAAAAGCATCAAAATCGCTGGGGCTAAATCCTCCTGAGAGAAGAAATGAGTGTATCTCAGATATAGTCAATGATGTCGACAATATGAACCCTATTGACCCTTCATTCCTTTCTCTTTCAACAGCCTCAAAAAATTTTCTTGTCACCTCTATCAGCCCAGAAATGGTATTGAAATCTACTGCAATGACAAAAATTTGTTTCCTCCTCCTCAAAGCTGGAAACTTACTAGAACTGTTATTTTGTTCTCCTTTTTCTGTGGACCCAGTCTTTTGTGTGTTCTTTAAAACACCCTTTGACCATTCCAAAACGGCATTCTCTAATTTATTCTTTTTATCAGCAGCATCTCCTTCCGAATCTAGAGAATTATCATTTCCGCTAGCTCCAGTCTTTTCTCCATCCATTGAGAACTTCAAGTTCAAAGATATATCATGGAGGTCTCTCAAAGAATCACCTGGTGAATCTGTATCTGAAGTATCGCTTCCATCATTATCTTTTTGCCACTGTGGATGCCTTGGTTTACAACTGTCTATTCGTGATAGGTAAGTCTTGCAGTGCTCTGGCCAAGAAAATAGGTGAATATTCTTCAACCCATTTTGTCGGCATTTTGCCCAAAGCTGCTTGTCAGCAACAAGTTTCAGAAGAGCATCAGCAATAGATTGTTGATCATGAGGATCAATAAGAAGACCATTGTCAAGTACCTGAGAAAATATCTCCAGTCAATACTAGAAGATTTTGTACACACGTACAAACACACTTGCCAGTTTTAAGCATTATGTTTTAATGAGTAGGCATACCCGGTGTATGTCTACTGGGCCTCCATTTTTCGTTGCGACAATAGGCAAACCATGAGCTGCTGCCTGCTCAACAAAAGAATAACAGTTTACCTCGGATCATGAATATTAAACAGGCTAAGTCTATTCCCACAGCTATTATGACTAAGACCATAAATTATTCATATTAGAAATTAAGTTTACATAAAACAGCCCGAAAAGAGAGGAGATATAGGTTTATTGCATATCTCAACCTTCCTTCACCTCCTCAAATCCAAAATAGCAGTTCTGGGGAACCATCAGTTTCATCATTCAGCTAAAAACACAGTTTAAGGTACAGTGAACAGAACTATCCAAAGAGATCAACTTGAATCTCATGAACACAGATGGGACATGGCTTATAATAGAATAGATTTGTGACATCAGAGACTTTTTATTGCTTCAATTGGTTAAAACAAGGAGGAAAAAATGAGTGTCATTTGCAGGCATCATAATCTGTACCTATAGAATGCAGGAGAAAAATCGAAAGGAGGTAAAAAAAATGGTATGTGTTCCCATTCAATTTTGACTCTGGTTAAATTTTGCACCTTTTTAAAGCAATGTATATGTAGGAGTGTGGGGAGGAAGCTGTAGAATACTTGCACAAAGATGTAGTCATGTTAAAGGGCATTATTGTTTGTTTTAACATTTAAGAATAAATAAGCTGTTGTTCTCGTAAATAGGCTGTGGAAGTAGAATGAGCCAATAAAATAATCATAAAATACAAGTCCATGTAGTGTTAACAAGAGCACCTCGATCAAAGTAAGCCCAAATGGCTCAATGAAAGCTGGATTGATGAAAACACCCTGCAAAAATTTCCGATTAAAATAAGATATACATACAACCACAGTTCCAATTGCTGTATGATTGAAAGACAGGGATTGAAAGATTAAGTGAAATGCATATACAACATATTTGGAGTATTATGAATATGAGAAAACCATAGCAATTACATCAAATACTAGAGCAAATATAAGAAATGAGACTTAAAAATTATGACAAAGGCTCACGTCACATTTATCCATGACATAAAATATAGAACAAAGATGCAAGATCAACTTTGCAAAGATTTGAAACAGGAATCCAGGATACGTGTACATATCAAGATAAAAACAAATATGTAACATATGACTTGTCTTGCCCTTGAGTACACAATATGTGTCCGCCAACAGTCAATACCATGCATCTTATCACATGTTGAGTTGACCTGTGATGTATCAGTGATTATAAATTATATTATAGTGTTCAATGCTGTATTTGTTTCTGAGATTGATAGTCTGTTTGGCAATACTTCTGGAATATTATGTAAACTTTTGTGTTTAACATCATAGGATGTACACTTAATCGTATTATGCTTAACTAGCAAAGTACTTCAAACAACAATAATAACAATTATTTATGATTTTGAATGCTGGCGTATGATTAGTTGATCATATTGTTCAGTTCTATAAATCAGATATCATTTACCACATGATAAACAATAGGGAAAAATTGTAGATTGGAAGTTATGAAAGAGAGGAATGCAGAAAATAGGACACACAGAAAAATATGAAAAGGATTAAGAGAGAAAGGGGCTAATTTCATCTGACCTGCACACTAAAAGGCATACGGCATACCTTTGTTTTTGCTGCTAGACGATATATGTCAGGGACATCAGACTGCTTGTGGTGTTTAGGGTAAGCAACTTGCCCATACAGGTCATATTTGTCAACAAGCTTAAGTACTGACAGTAGAACAGAAGCATTTGTACTTGACATTTCATCAATTCCATCTCGGTTACCCATAATTAGTGTCTGTAAAATGAAAAACAGAGAGAGAAAGAGGAGGAAAAAAAACCCAAGCTAAGATCACGTAAACAGCAAAGCAAATTCAGCTGAGCATTATTTGATAATATATCTCCACTAAACAAGTCTCAGTATGGGACTATACATACAAGGTTAGCAAGCTCTCTCAATGGACGACATTCTCCAAATGCTTTAACCAAAGTTGTAATGTTCTTTTTGGGATCTGGCCTAGCAAGGGCAAGTATCATAGGCTTACGAGGGTTTGAAAAGAAGCGCATTATCTGCAGAATAGCAAGAACCCATGAAAAATAGAACTAAAACAAAATGTGTTAGCAATTTAAGAAAAAGTGTTAGCTAACTGTCTAGGATGTACAAAATAACAAAAAGAAAAGGGAAAATTAGAACCTCAATCCAAATTGGTGGATCAGGAGAAGTAGGATGGTCTTCATTTCCTTCTATTTCACCATCCATATCACCTTCTTGGGGAACAATGTGATGGAACTCCATTCCAGGAGGAATTATCTGCAGAGAACTACAAAATATTCATATACATTCCACTAACTAGAAAGGCAAGCATATCCCTGCCATAAGTTAAAAATTTAAGAAAGACACAACAGATGGGTAAACATACAAACTGTAAAAATAAGTTGAAATAAGAATTTTAATTATTAATTATATATGCTTGTAGATTCATGTTACTCAGAAGACTGAATTGATGAAAGTAAAAGGAGAAACCAGTTTTATCATCCAGGACATTTAGATAGCTTGTGATTCCCAGTAACTAGATTCGTTGAACAACTTTTGAGAAAACTGATCACTATATTGGACCTTAATGCCAACAATTACAGCTCCTTTTAATCGACAACACATCAAATACCCAATATCCAAGATGGAGAAAGATTGTGAGGCCTCTCTCAAGCACTGGTCCAGTGCACTCAAAGGGATCGGAATGCTCATTTAGGTATAACTTCACCGCATCGCACAAGGTCTTGCAGCACCATGAGGCCTCTATGCGCAGCAGCAGCTATATTTTTCAAACATTCCGCCCATTTTCGATTCCGAACAATTTTTTTTTTTTTTGGAGGAGTGGGGAGGGGGGAGGTCCGAGGGTCCACAAAAGTGTAGAACACTAATTTTAGAGTGTAAAATCATGAGTTCACACAGACATTGGTATTCATTTATTGTATTCTATAAACTAACATGTTACCATATTTAACCAATTGAGCAAGGACCGAAATAACACACGCCAACTAGCTGAGATTCTTAAGCCAGCCTACATTTGAAGGACAAGCTTCTATAGGATTATTTATTTTCTTAAGAAAAAAAAGGTCATTTCAGTACTTACAGCCATGCGTGGCATGAACCTGCCATAACAGCTCACATTACGCTTTATTCTTGCTCGCAGTTTACGCTCTAGTATTGGATCAAAACCATCATATAAGCGCCATTGCTCATCAATCTCTTGTCTAGTACTAGTTATGACTATCTCAGAAGAATCTAAGGAGAACTCCTCAGCCTCTATCCTTCGCATTATTTTGTATGTAGAATTTATTTCATCCCTTGATAGTCGGCCTTGTTTTAGTAGCTGTTCTAACTTATCTCGGCCAAGTGAGTGACCAGTGAAAAGCATCGGCACATTTAAAGCGCCCGATAGAAGAGCAGCAGAATCCCCTGCGTCAGCATAATGTCCATGGATTGCAACAGGCCAGATTGGTTTTCCACCACCAATTTGCTCTCCCAGAACTTTGGACATCTGAATTATGTGGCTAAGGGCGCCATCAACAAATTCAGGGATGTACGGCCATAAAAGCTCTTTAGGAATATATTTATCTTTTGGTCCAAAGGGTATACGAACAATGTAGGCACCACTGCTCTCCCCCATCTCATCTTCAAAATCTTCTGAGTCTCTAAGCGTCAGCATTTCTGTGGGCTCACCATAACTCCAATCTACATCGGGTGCTGATACTTGTCTAGTTAACAAATCAACTCGATAGACTCCAGGCATTGAGCCCAAAGCCCTTGCAAGTTCCACAACATACTTAACCTAAAAGAAACAGAAGTCCAAGATTACTGTTCATTGTATAGAAAGATTATATGACCAGAAATTGGGACTGCAATCACATATGAACACACCAGACAAAAACTTGTATAAACAAATATTACCTGACCACCAGTATCAGAATCACGTCCAAGCTCCATATTTTCACCTCGTATTAGACCATGAAGGCTGCATGTATATTACTTGTTAAAAATAATAATCAACGGTCAACTTGCACGCCGGAAAATTCACATTGTATATCCTAATATCATAATCAGGACATGGTTAACATCCTATGAAGTTTCCTTTCAGCAGCAATTGAACTGAAGCTTAGACAGTGACCTCAAACTTTCTATTATAACAGAAAGCATGAGTCTATAAAAAAATTTATTGGTAAACTGTACTAAATGCTGCAACACCAAATAAACACCTCAGGATTCTCTGATGATGACATTTAAACACTAGAGAACTAAAGTTCAGTCCATGCCTTATTAACACAATATACAGCTTTTTGCCCTTCTGCTGACTAGCCCATGCCTCCATTGCATCAACAGAATTGATTCTAGGCAGTCTGCCTCTGTTACTATCACCATGGGCTGATATATCACCCACTGGATCTCCTTTTTCTCCCTCTGACAGATCTTCAGACATATCAGCTGTTGCTTCTCTGCGGCCCCTTTCACGTTCAAGACGACGTTTAGCATGCCTCTGGGCAAGCTCTCCCTCAAGCTGTAAAAAATAAAAACAATGGTTAGTGATTCATGAATAATTATATGACGCTGCCTTCTGTTAAAATTACATTTGGAAAAAGTCAAAGATTTAAATAAAAGGGATTGATTATAACATTTTTTTAAACAAATAAGTAAAATGAAAAGAAACATAATGTTTATCTGAAACAAAATAGTTCAAAGTTAAACAGTAGCCACACAGATAAATTTACCCTCTGCCAGGGGAAAAGTATAAACTGAATAGTCAGTCCATTTCCTACTTGCTATAAAACTCAAAACAAAAATTAACATTAAATCACACATTTATATTACTGTATGACAATAAACACCATCTCTTGATTCTTGAAAGCTTGCAACACAATAAGCAACAGTTGTTCATAAGAAGAACATATATATAGGACATTACAGTGTTCTTCAAAAGTGAGAAGTGTCCTCAAATCCATGATGTATCGGACCCAACTCAAACATTAACGATACATTTCAGATTAAGCCCAAGTAGACTAATAACCAATAGCCTCCCAAAAATAAAATCAGGTTCAAAACTTCTCTACATAAAGCAAATTATCTAAAAAGAAAGACATTAAACACTTAAACCCACGAATTAAGACAAATAAATCATTTCTGCTTCAAATAAGCTATGATCACTGATTTATACACAACAAAAATAAAATAAAAAATAAAATCTCAAAAGCAAAACCCAGAAATAAATAAATACTGGCAAAAAAACCCAAAATTCAAAAATTCAAAAACCTGCTTCTTTTGACGAGCTAAGTTCCAAATCCTCCAACACATATTCTCCAATCTGGTATTCCTCTCCTGAGGACTCCTTGTCGCCTGAGCCTAAATACATACTCAAAACACCAAATACCAATCACCAAACGAAAAAAAATACTCTTCCACATAAACACAAACACATCAAAACATACCTTAACCCAGGAGCGGTGAAGATCGGTCTCATCGAATCCAGTGATAACTTCTTCAACGAAATATCGAGTAGGGCTAAACCTTCCTCTTTCTCTAAGCAATAAAGATGATTTAGCGTCGTCGAGACCTGGGCCAACATCGAGAATTGCTTCCAAGTAACTGTTTATCCAATCTTTCCCTGCCATTACTTGATTTGCTGAATAGTAGGGAATTGAGCAAATGGAGAAGAGAAAGAGAAAAGAGAGTGAGAGAGTGGGTTTTGCTTGTTTTGGAAGAAGAAGAGTGGCAAGTGCTGTTGAAAGCTTAGAGAGAGAGAGAGAGATTAGAGGCTGGAAATGGAGAAAGTTTACAGCAGCAACTGTCTATATAAGAATTTGCAGGTGGTGCTTTGAGAAACTTGTAAAGTGAAAATACAGTAAAATATAGTTTGCTTTTTCAAAAAATAAATAAATAATTGTCCTAAATGTATTAAAATAATAAAAATACTAATAATCTTATACCTTTTTTTTTATTCATCAACTATTAGTAACAGTGGCAATGTTGTCCTTCATTTCTAAAATTTATATTTTCTGCTGTTCACTACTTATTTTTAATTTATATAATTTCTCATATTGTTATAAATATATAAATAAATGTAGATATTCATTCATCTATCCTACTACTCATAAGATAAATGTAGATATTCATTTATCTATCACACTACTCATAAATTTTTATAATAAAGTTTAATTTTTATTACACCATTTATATTATAATTTATGGTTGATTTATATATATTGTAATCTATGGTGAAAATGAACCATATAAATAGGAGTTCATATTACTATGTAATATAACCAATAAGATAATATAAATCTCCATCTTTTATATTCGTGTTCTTATTTTATTTTGTTTATTTTTTATAACACGTTATTAGTACAATTCTTTATTTTTAAACAATTAAATCCAAGTAAGTTTGTCTATTCTTAAAATATCAATTTCATACATCTTATTTATCTCACTATCTTAATGAATTATTTATATTTATGAAAATATACTAAAATATATTAGTTTATTATTCTTATAGAAAATTATTACATTGTCATTATTTTTATATTTATAATTTATGTCTTGTTGCTTTTGATTAATAATAATATTATGTTTATATGTTTTAGAGTTTTTTTTATCAATAAATAGATCGAAATTTTTTTATTTTTATGCTACCTAATTTTATTCTCCATGACACATTTGATAGCTTTCTTGTTCAAAAATCTTTCTCTTGATAACATTTTTATTCAAGTATTTGAGTTTTGAATTTTTTTTTTCTTTATAATATTATAATTCATGTATTTGAGTAAGTAAATTCTATTTTTATACATTATCATTTTATTTTTCAATCTACATCTAACATAAAAAAAATTTTACTCTAATTTTGATATTTGTTTTTATATAGATTATAGTATTTTATACTTGTTAAAATATAATTTGAAATAAAGAAAATAATTTATAATTGAGATCTTATAAAAGTATAAGTAAAAAAAAAATTAGAATAATTATTATAAATTTTTTTAATTTAATCATGTATTGATAATGATAGTAAATTTATTTATTTTGATATTGCAAAGTTATTTTTTTATTTCAAATATGTTGATTTTTGTTAGAATTAACTCTTAATGTGTGAAGAATATTGACAAATAATAATATGTTAATATTTTCATATATCAAATATACTCCTGCAGTAACAATATCGATAAAAAAGATTGTAAAAATGTTATGAATTAATTTCATGCATTCTAATTTAATCTCATTCTCTGAAGTAAATGCAGTCATACTTAACTGAATAAAATAACAAGTCGTTAATGAAAAATTCATGAAATATATTATGGTGATTTTATCTCATTTTTTGAAGTGAATGTGATAATATATAACAATAATACTATGAAATTTAAAAGTAAATATATAATAATTATTCTTTTCATAAGAATAAATAAATATCATAAAAATATTTATCACCACCAGAAGTGAGATAAAATTATACAGAAATAAGAATAGAAAAGGTGGACAAAATTTTTTTAAAAGTAAATATTATCATTATGGTATGAAGAAAAATTGGTCAAATACTTATCGTATAATAAAATATCTTATTAATTATCGAACATCGCAAAAAGAGAGGAAAAATATGAAGATAAATTTTATCTCTAATAATGATATTCTTAACTATGATCATATATATATATTGCTCACATTGATGTGACAAATATATTTTTTGAAAATATTGAAAGAGAGAATTGATTTCGATATATATATATTGTAAATAATACGATAGCTCGTATAATTTTAAAAATATTAAATCTTTTTCTTATTTGAAAATAGATAAGGCAATTATTTCTAGTAAAACAAAAAATAATTGAAAGCTTCAGAAGAGCCAATATATTATTTCTAAGAGGAACAACACTTATTATATATAATGCATTATTTTCTCCAAAGTCTCATAGAAATTTGTTAAATGTCAAATATATTTACAGTAATAAATATTATATTGAGATAATAAATAAGACGAACCAATAATGCTTCTATATTACAAGTATTATTTCGGGTAAAAAAAAAAATAGTGAAAATTTTTATTATATTTTCTCTGATTTGTATTATACAAAAATTAGTGGAATTGAAGAGAATCTTATAGTAAACCAGAAGTTTACATATCCAAATATTTTCATTATTTGGCATGACAAATTAGGTCATTTTGGTTTAAAAATAATGAAAAAAAATTGAAAATTCATATGGGAATCTATTGAAAAACTAGAAGATTTTTCAAATCAATTAATTGATTTTTGGTCAAAAACCATATATTTCTCATCTAAAATTTTTTGAATGTGCGATATATATCTTAAATACTCCACCACAATCCACTAAGATGAGTTTTCAAAAAAGATTAAAAATATAAATTTGATATAAATCTCTCTCAATAATTAAATATTTTGAGTCATTAATGGAAGATGTATTTACTGCTCGATTTGCAGATTGTCATTTGATAAAGTAATATTCTCAGTATCAGAGAGAGATAATAAAAGTTGAGAAATACAAAACAATATGAACAAGAAGTTCATAAATTAATTTATCTGCAAAAATTAGCAAATTTATTGCCGGATGCACTTGCTGATTTAAAACGAGTAAAAAAATCTCATATAACAGCTGTTAACATTTTAATTTGTATTGTTATCCCAGAGGGATAATATATTAATATTCATGAATCTCAAGCACACTTAAAGCATAAACAACTATTAGGTATAAGGATAACAATCATCGAAAGAGAAAAGAAATAAATAATAAAGATAATTTTATTGAAAATATAGATGCTAACATAGATACATTTTCTGAAAAAGTAAAAGTACCTGAAATTAATAAAAATAAAAAAATATTGATAAATTATGTTGGTTCTGAAAAAAGATGCAATCGACATGAAATGGTTGTGAACTATTATTTTGCATATAATGTAGCATTAAATATTATGAATGAAAATGATGATCTTGAATCACGATCTGTTCAAGAATGTCGAGATAGAATTGATTGGCCAAAATGGAAAGATGCAATATAAGCAGAATTAAATTCTCTTGAAAGACGTAAGGTTTTCAGACCAGTAGTCCAAACACCTGAAGGTGTGAAACCAGTAGGATACAAATGGGTATTTGTATGAAAAAGAAATGAGAAAAATGAAGTTGTAAAATACAAAGCAAGACTTGTTGCATAAGGGTTTTCACAACTTACCTATATGATTCAATTGATAATGATATGAAAATCCCTGAAGGATTTAAAATGCTATAAAAATATAATTTAAGTTCTCGAGAAATTTATTCAATTAAATTATAAAGATCTTTGTATGAATTAAAACAATTTGAGCCCATATGGTAAAATCATTTTAGTAAATACTTGTTCAAAGTAGAATATAAAAGCAATACTATAGAGAAATTTGTATATGAATTTGCCATAATTATTGTATATATTGATGATTTGAATATTATTGAAATTTCTGAAAAATTTTCAAAAGTAACATGTTGTTTGAAAAACGAATTTGAGATGAATTATTTTGAAAAAATAAAATTATGTCTCGATTACAAATTGAATATTTGGCAAAAGAAATTTTTATTTATCAGTTAACTTATACACAAAAAGTTCATTTATAATTTTATATACAAAACATGTTCATTGAATAGTTCAATGGTTGTTCGGTCACTTAA
>CANXYC010971382.1:0-25412 GCA_948193065.1 Aleurites moluccanus
TATACTCACCCCCTTTAGTGGTTAACATTTCAGGTTAGCTGGGAGGCTCGAGTTCCATTGGCATTTCATCTCCGCCGTGGAAGTTTAGTGTATTATGTAAACTTCAAATTCTAAAGATTTGTAAATAATGTATATAGTAAAAGGTCTATGGTACTGTATTTTAGTTGGTATGTAAATTATATATGTTTGATGCATTGTGTTATAAAGTGCTTTGGAGTATAAGTTGGTATTGATATATCATGATATATATATATTGAGTAATTGATGTATTTGAGATATTGTGGAGATCCAGAGGGATCCTGATTGCCTGAGATGGATGTGATTATATATTGAAGTGTTATATTGTGATTTTAGCAGCAGGGCATGCTCCTTAAATAGAGGAAATGCTGCTCGATTTTTCTTGAATTGTTTAAGCTATATTAAGCTTATTTGTGTATGAATGCCATATAGTGTAGTTTATAGGTTCTTCGTGGTATTGGTAGTATAAGCATCACCCGTACCCTAGGACCGTCATGGCTCCTAAGTTGGGCTGTGACAGTTCTCCAATAGAAACATCAGCAAGAGTATCTAAAGACTTCTTTACCCAATGTTTCTGGTAAAGAGTTTAGATATGCCTGCTTAAGATTTACATCATCCATGCCGCCAATGACGTAATATCTGTTGATTGCATTATGAAAATGTTTTTGCAGGTCACTTCTTTTATAAGGGCAACATTTCAACTGGAAAAATTCTTGCCGAGATTGATCAACAAAATGAGTCGAGCTTCCCAAGAATTCAGCATAGATAATTGATATAAAATCATCAATGCTAGTTAAATTTAATAACTGTCTTGAGCGATATTCTCCCGACGCATAACACCATTCTCGTAAGGACCCTGTCATTCTTGATGCAAATTGTTCTAAGACACTCCTGAGAGTGCTTCCTTCTTTGCTCATTTCAGACATACACCAAAAAGTCATTTCATGGATTCTATTTCTCCATTCAGAAGGAGGGAGATCATTAAATGTGTGCTAATTTTTATTTTCTGAAGCATGAGTATGATACTGATGAAACATTAGTTCTGGTGGAGTTAGTGGTGGTTGTTGTGGTGGAGGATTGTAAGGGGGATTGCGAGGTGGATTTGATTCACCATGCATATCTTCAGGCTCTTGGACATATGGTTCATTGGTTCTTGTGGTGGAAGAATTCATGAATATAGGAAGAGGAGAGACAGATGTAGTATTTGTGAGATCAGTTAAGAAAGGAGTAATTGGGTTTGGTTGATAAATAGTCATCATTGGGTTCTTTAGCTTTGGTTCCTTTTGAGGTTTCATTTGTGGAGGTTGGGATACTATTGAGGAAGATGGAGACAAAGGTTTCTGTTTTGGAAAATCATCTTCAGGAGGAAACATTGAAGATGGTTTAAATAAGGGTTGAGGATAAATGGGCAAATATTGTGGAACAAATGGTTGCGATGGCTATAAGTGTTGAGGATAAGTTGGTTGGCCTTGTGTCTTATGCTGCATCTTTTGGATAGAAGTCAATTGAGCTCTTAAGCTTTTTATTTCTCTTTATTGATTGTAGAAATGTAATACCCTATAAATGCATACCATGTTTTTATGAAATAAGTTCTCAGTATGTAGTTTAAAATTATCGAAACAACTAAAGATAATTTTAAAAACTCAGTTTGAGCGAAAAGGAGAAACTTTTTTGAAAATTGTCGGTACTGTTATCGCTGCCGTAAAAATAGCAGTACGGTCGACGAATGAATTTTCGAATTTGGATTGAGGGTAAATGATAATGTATATGCATGTGGGAATACAGTAAAAAGAAAGATGAAAAAAATGTTTAAGAACACTGATAAAGTAAGCAATGGCAAAACCATAAATAAAAGAAACTTTCGGGGAATAGTAAAAATTTGACAGTCTGAGTTTCAGAATGGCTCTGAAACTATTTTTATTAAATATAATTAATAAAAATAAGATGTTTGAACATTCACTTTGAATTCTAATTCCCGACGGAATTATCAGAATGAATTACCAAGCGAAAAATGACCAAAAGCAAATTATGAAAAATTAGAGGACCAAAAGTAAAATTTACCATTTTTGTCTTACTATATAAGCTTGACTTAGAAAATATTTTGGCCATTTGTTCATCATTTCAGCCGTGAGCAATTTCCTTCATTTCCAATTGATTTTTTTTTTTTTATTTTGTGAAGAAAAATTGTTAGAAACTTAAATTAAACACCATACAAACCTTTATCCATCAAATTCAACCATAGAAATTCAAGAAAAATTTAAGAACTCCACCTTTGGAATTTCGGCCAAATGGAAAATTTTTGGTAAGTTGTTTATTTGTTGGTTTTTATAGTTTAATTAGGTCAATTAGATGTTGGTAGGATTGGGTAAATGGTTTAATTGCATCAATTAATGCATTAAGCAATTTTCCCCAATTTCCAAACTCTAAAGTGAAGTTATGTGAATTGAATTTGTGCATATGAGTTAGGATATATAAATTGGCTATAGAATAAGTTAATTGTATATTTATTGGTGTTTAATTGATGTTCGTATTGTTATAGAAAATTCAATTGGAAAAAATCGTTGATTTTGGTCTATAGCGAGAATTTAAGGAATTAGGTAGCAAATCAATTTTGCTTGGTGATTTGGAATGATAGGTGAGTCTTTTATGCATCAAATTACATGCCTAAATTGTTAGAAAGACAATTGGAATCCATATGTAAAATGGCCATTTTGGCTGAACCCTATTTGTGCAAAATGCCTAAGTTTTGTTCTTGCTTTTGGCTTGTTTTTCCTTGCCTATTAGATTCAATTGTTGAAGATTATTGAGTTGTGGTTGTTGCCTATAAATTGCTTTCCATGTGCATGTTTATTGATTATTGGGGTAATGTCAATATTGCACCAAAACCATGCCGAAAAATCCATAGGTCAACCAATTTGAATGTCATCGTCGCCAACGACAATGGCATGCCAATTGCGTCAACTTTTTGGCCGCAAATGACCAAATTATGTTTGTTTCCATTTTTTATCGTTAGACCTTTGGTTATCATTTAATCGACTATTATCATCGTTTAATCGATTATTATTGATGTCTTATTGACTTTAGGCTCATCCAATTGATTTCTGATGAGTTATTGATATTGTCAATGCTATTATTTTGAAATGGTATCTATTGATGTGTTTATCACTTCTATTGATTCCGAGGTGATTTGACAGAGCTGCCGTTCTGACAAAGTAGTGAGTTCGTACTGTCGGCCTTATGTACATTGTATTGATTGATACCCTGTACTAGGAAGGGATGTCCTAGTCATAAGTCCCGTACAGTTTTATATATATATATATAGAGAGAGTGATTTGTACTTGGCACATTTCTATACGTTTAATGGCTCTATATCTGTTATTTCCATCTTGTCCATGTGATATGTGCTTCATTGTTATGATTGTTTACTTACAGTCATATTCTGTACTTGATTCTGTAATACAGACATTATGGGCAGTTTGATTCATTTATGTCATCTGCTTATTGCTTATTGATGTTCTATTATCCATTTTATTGGTCGATACATATTAGATTCACTGAGTATCATATATACTCACCCTCTCACTGTTTGCCCTCTCAGATGCAGAGTAAGAGGCAAATATTCCAACTCTTTTGGCTCTCTGTGGATTCTGTAGATCTTATGTTAGTGTAATATTATTAACACTGTATTATTTTTGGATATTCATATCCTAGCTGCTCCATGGGTTTTTTATGGTATAGTTAGTGTATGAATATATATGTATAGGAATATTGGAGATTATTAATGATATGATTATGGTATTTACATAGAGTTACAAAATGAATGATAGAGTGACAGAATGAATAGTGTTTATGTGAGTAAATTGTTATATATATTATGTTATGTGATTGATGATGAGTAAGATATATTTCTGCTGCAATATTGTTATAGGATTGAGGTGATTGATGGGTTCTACAGGTGCTGGTCGCCTCAGCATCTCCCACACCGTAGGATCGTCGCGATCCAGCAATGGGTCATGACAATAAAGGTTGAGAAGTTTTAACCAAGAAAAGAATCTCTTGATGCAATTCCTCTATTCTTTTGGTTAAGGCTTGTAAGGGGGGCAATTCTTGAACTTTTTGTTTGTCCAGTTTAGTTTAGACTCAATTCTTCTAGTAGTCTCATCTATCCTTTTCAGGAAAGAATTTTGAACAACAGAATTATGAGATTGCCAATTCAATACAGCTTTTGCAGTAGCAACTGTGTCAGTTGTTCCATCTGACCTTCTTGCAGTTGGATTTTTTACCTTCCAAGCATGGTTAGTGTTTTGCTCCCTATTTTCAAATTTCCCCAAAAGAGGGAAATCATTTTCTTCAAAGATAGGGTTCATCATGTAAATAGGAGTAGGATTACTAGGGGGCATTAACACAGACTATTTAGCTTCCATTCTATAGTCTTCTTTAACAATCCATTTTAGAGAAGAATTCTACTGAGATGAAGGTTGACAGGGAGAACTTGGTGGAGACCTTGGAGGGTCTTCAAAATCATCATCATTGTCATCATCCCATCATGTTGGTTCAGGTAGAGGAGCCTGTATTGATGGTGGAGCATAGTATTTGACATAATAGTCAAATTTTCTAGAAGGTTGTCCCAAAGTTGAGACATTTGATTTTCCAATTTCAAAAGCTTCATGCATCTTTTGTTATTCTGTTTTTGGTTTGGGAGTTTTATGTTTTGATGGATGAACACATCTAGAGCAGGAACAAACATTCCAATAACAATGACCATTTGAGTTTTGAAACTCATAAACAGGTGTACCATGTCCAGAGAAATACTTGACAGGAACTAGCATGGGGGTTATCATGGATTGACTTATTGGAGTAGAAAAACAAGATGGTATAGTTAAAGAAGAAGAAGGAGTCATTTTATACTTAATCTCAACAGTACCATCAAGTTTTTTAGAGAAGCTAGGTTCTGTAGATTGAATGGGTTGAGCATCCAAATATGCTGAATGGTTTTGTTCATTATTTGTAACCCATGATTCTAGAATCAACTCAAGCAATTGTTCTCTTGGAATCTGCTTTGGTACATAAATACAACTGGTACTTGATTAGAATCAACATGAAGAAGCAAAGCATCATCAGTTCCCTGAGGAAGAGAGAAATCCAGAGAATGATTCTGGATACGATATACAATTTGATAATGCAAGGTGGACATAAAAGTTTGTGAGGTAGGAACAGTACCAACTGTCTAGATTTGAACTTTCAGGGCTGAAAGCAAATGAGGGTCTGAGATTGGCATATTGAAGTTTGAAAATATGGTAATTAAAACTATACCTGTATTTAAAGTTGTTTCCACCATGCCAATACAAGCATGTTGGTAATAAGCAAATCTAAAATCTAACAGAGCAATTCTAGATGTAGTTGGTAATCCTTTCCGGGCATAGAATGTATGAGCTAATCTGACAGCTCCAAAATGAAGATGAGTAAACCCTTCTCTAAGCCATTACTGAGGAAGGTGTTCCAAAATATTTATAGTCACCAACTGTTCTTTCTAAGTTGCAGGGAGAAGATGTTGATCAAACCGAGTTGCTTAGACATATTTTTTGACCTGTAGTTTGGATGGATTGACCAAACTTTTGATGGACTGAGCAAGTCTGGACTTAGGTTTTGTAAAAGCATAATAAGGGTTAAGAATTTATTTGAGATCCTTTGTTCAGTTAAAGGAACCTCATCATCATTATGATATGAGATTTCATAAAGATGATTTATTTTTCATCGGTGACTTTTAAAGTATGATCTCCAAGACATTTAAAAATTTATTTGGTTGACATTATTGTCTAATTCAGATCCTTTGTTCCATTTTGTATCTTATTTTTTATCTCATGTTTTATTTTTATGATTCATATTATTTATGAAAAAATATTGGTTGTCAAAACACTTTGAGAAAAATATGACGTGATACATATATATATATATATATATATATAAAGTGAAAGAAAAGGATGCAGAGAGGGAGAAAGAATGAGAAAGAGAGAGGAGCTACTGGAAGGCTACCATCCGGCAACTGACCTTTGGCGCATGCTGACCAACCAGGTAGAGTGGATTCTGGTGAGCATGAAGGAGTTAATGACTACAAATTCTGGCTAGTGGTGGAGGAGCAATCGCCGGTCAAAGTTTCGGTTGATAAGATTTTTTAGGCCGTTTTCAACCATTTCTGACCACCATTTCTGGCGAGACTAGCTCCGTTGGACTCCTCTCATTGTTATTTTTCTAATTGTATCTATTTTGCTCCGATCGGTGACCAGAACCAAGATTGAAAAATGGGATACGCGTAGTTTGTCGATAAGTGCGAGTAAATGGGTTTTAAATCATTCTAAAATTTACTATTAATTATTTAGAGTATATTTAGAGATAACTTTGTGGGAAATATTGAATATTTATACTTGTATTGGAGTATTTAGGTAGCAAATAATTGATAACTGTGTTTAAATTGTATGTAAAAATTAAGATAAATTAATTATATTAATTTGAAGTTATTATAGAAATTATTTGGATGATATTTGTGAAAATTATGTACTGAAAAGTTAAATTATTGTGGAGTAATTTAGATGAAGCGGTAGTTAAAATAGGTAAATAAATGAAATTAATTGAGATAAATTATTGGAGATCGAAAAATAATTTATATGAACAATATTTTGAGCATGGTAATAATTAAACTATATTCTAAGATAATTAATTAGTGACATATTAATCATGCACTA
Organism: Aleurites moluccanus; assembly: GCA_948193065.1. Lineage (NCBI taxonomy): Eukaryota > Viridiplantae > Streptophyta > Magnoliopsida > Malpighiales > Euphorbiaceae > Aleurites > Aleurites moluccanus. The sequence continues at coordinate 6,759 of CANXYC010971382.1, forward strand.
TTATTTTGGAGATTGATATTGAGATATTGATTAAGTGAATAAGTATTTTATTAATTAATTGGAGACTGAAAATTTGGAATTAGATGGAGATTGATATTGAGATATTGATTAAGTGAATAAGTATTTTATTAATTAATTAGAGACTGAAAATTTGGAATTAGATGAAGAATAATTATGGTTATTGAATTAACTGAGTATTAATATTGAAATTTGTGTGTGGAGTAATTATTTAAATTAATTGAAATAATTTATTGATCTGTGACAGAAATTATGTTTGAAAATCGAGATAATTGAATTAAATAGTTAAATGTATTAATTGATGAAATGATTATTAGGTAATAAATTTAAATGTCGATATTTGGGTTATTTTAAAATTAATATTTTAAAGTCTCATTAATTGAAGAATAAATATTGGAATTAATATTGGAGGTTGATATTTGAATTTATTTTGCAAAAAAATTAGTTGAATTTGTTTAAAATTTTATTGGACTATTCTAATTAATTAGATCAGATATTGAAGCGTGTAAAATGTATTATAAATATTTATTGTTAAGATAGAGATTCAGGAGGGGTCAATGAATTGATTATAATGGATATGATGCATAGAGGGCTATTTATTAGAAGTGTTATTATTTTTTTTTTATTTCAGGAGGTTATGTCATATTTTAAGAGAGGTTTTGTTGAAATTTTAGCAATTTCTTGACTGTCGTACTTTTAAATTTAGAGTCGATATTTGAGTATATTTATTCTAATAATTTTCATATTCAGTTCAGTGTTCCAAGTGTCTTCCTTGCAGTAAGTCAGAAGGAGCTTTGAGGAGATGTCACGTCCCAAAAATGGAACATGACGGTTCTAGGGTGTGGGATCCGCCTACACAACTAACACCCGTAGAACCCCCTACTATAACTCGTAAACCAACAGTTTTTATAATTCATCTCCAAATCAACTCTGGCACATATTTCTCATATTTCAAACCATCATCAATATTTAATTATATAATCTATAACATGCTAATTACTTAATTTATATTTTTTATCTTCATATCATACACAATATTTACTAACTAATCCAGTTAACTATGAAGCTTCTAATATATATAACAAAAGAGTCATGTTTAAAGATATTTACATAGTAAGAAAGTTCGGTTCCTTAGAAAAAGAATGAGACCTTGGAACCGCTACTATTTACCTCGAACATGAAAAATTTCAATCTACTAAAGGAATGAGTATTAGTACTCAGTGAGTTATAAATATATTATTATATATATAGGTTAGGTAAGGAAATGAATAGTCCACCTAATATTCCTGTCAAAGAAAACAAATAGCAAATAAATAAGCAAGGTAACTAGGGTCATATAATTCAATAAATAGGTTGTATGAAAGAAAAATAAAACACAACAGATATAAGGTCTCATACTCATATAAATCTCGTTAGATACATTTTTAGTAGTTTAAACTCGTGAAATGATATAAGGTTGATTAGACCTTATAGCTAGGATTTAACCCTTCCTAGCCAGGGTTAAAAATTAATTCAATGTGCACATAGTCGATGGTATTTACCCACTACCCACCGGAAAGTAGTTCTATCATGTCATAAGGTATGGCTACAATGATATTCTAAGACATAATTAAGCTCATATAAGTGTCACACTCCAACTCCAATGGTGCGACAGTCCTAGGGCAAGGGTAGGGTTAAGGCCATCATAATCCCATAGAACTCTCATATCCTGGATCTCATACACATTTCATATTTACATCATTTATATATATACATATCAATAAAACATTCATGTCATAGATTTAAGTAATAACCATTCATACATATATATATACCATTAAAGCATTTCCTCTTGTTCTTTATCGATCAAAAGATACTTCCCACATCACTAAGGAATAAGGGTAACCCAATTATAACAGCTTAGTCATCAAAATATCTTCATCCTCAATAACTAACTACGAAGCTCTAGAGTATACTCCCAATACATATAGTAACATAATACAATTCAATAAATATATACATATAAATCAAAATGATTACAATGAAAGCTTCTTGGAGGAATGAGTCAAGAAGTTCTATCTTCTAAATTAGCCTCCTCACGAGCCACACTATCACCTGAAAAGGAGTGAGCCTTCAACTCAGTAAGATATGAACGTGCAATACAAAAGAAAGCCATCAATCCAAATAACATGGTAAGAAAATATCAAATGGTTAAGCTTACAAGAACAGAAGTGCTCATAATCGAATAGCACTATCAAATTACATGGTAGAACTATAGAGTGTATCAGTAGCCTTGCTGCCTACCAAAATAAAATAATACTCGTGCTAGTTTATGTTGTATAAAAACCATACCTATTACTATGGTGTTTGACTTCTGAATTTCTTGTGGATTTACTATAAAAACTCTGCCTTGACCTTGTCCTGGTAGAGCCTGATTAGTACTCTGACTCTGACCTAGCCCTTTGCCTCTACCTCCTGATCCTCTATTCTCATTTCGACCCATTTATACTGTAGGTTGAGAAGTAGTAGTGGTAGCTAGTTTGTCACCCCACATTGGACAATTTCTGATGAAATGGCTTTGCTGACCATATTTTAGATAAGCACCTATCTGTAATATGCACTCTCCACTATGTTTTCTGTCACAAGTAGCACATGTCTGAAGATTTGATATTAGTGGTGTTGATCTCGTAGTACCATGAGAATATCCAGATGCAGTAGACTCAACAATATTTCTATTTTGTCCCTATCTCTAACCTTATGTTAGTTGACTCTTACTGGTTCTAGCTCTTGTTTCTGGTGGTCTGAACTTTGAACTACCTTCTCCCTTCTTTTGTTGTCTGTCTATTTCGCTTTTCCTTCATTGTTCCCATTCTTCTCTTTCTTCTTTATATCTTATCTCAATCTGTATCACCTTATCAATTAATTTCATCAATGAAGTAAATTTCACAGCTACCAGGGCACTGTGAAGAGAAGTATGTAACCCACGTCAGAATCTATCAATTAAATATGCTTCAGTTGGTGGCATATTTACTCAATTATATGAACTCATCAGCATACTCTGAGACACTTATATTCATCTGTCTCCATTGCTCAAACAAAATTAATCTACTATTTTGTACCCTTTTAGTTAAAAATTCATCCATTAATGCCCTCCGAAACTATTCTCATTTTGGGGGTGCATCACTATATAGCTTATTCTCAATATGAGTGACAAACCATTGCCAAGCATTTTCTTTAAGCAACAGACTCACCAACTCTATAACTCTAGCATCCGAGCTGGGCAATTTGCTAACCACTTTTTTCATATATATATATATATATATATATATATATATATATACTCTGATTGGCAAAGGAGATGGCTAACCAAAGGTTGTCTTGTCTTTGGCAAGGGCAAATCAGGGGAGGGAGAGAGAGAGAAAGGAGATGTCAGTAATTCCAAGACCATCACCTTTAATCGGCAGTGGCTTGCATCGCCACCACTATCAAAACGGCCAACCTCTGGCAACCTTAGGAAAGCAGTGTGATGAAGACTAGCTGCAAATGGTGGTCCATGCACTTTTAGGGTTTCTCACTGCTAAGAAATTTTTCGACCTTGATTTCTATCAACTTCGGCAACCATTTTAGGTGTTCTTGATACCGCTGGAAAGCTCTCTTCACGGGCTTTATGTAGACACCAATTTCAAGTGCTGGGGTGGATGAACAACGGTGAAATAGAGAAAAGAAAGTTTAGCCACTAAAACTTCCAAAGCACAATGCATCCAAACGGTAGCGAGTGACGGTAATTGGAATAGATTTTTGACTTTCTTACAACAAGACGCTCTCAATAGTGTCCATCTCAAACTCTAGAACTGCCATCGCCATAGGCTAATCGCCATCAAGTGCGTTGAAATTCCAGTAGCTTGCCTTTTCAAGTGTACTTCGTGATTTTAAAGTTAGTTTGTGAGAATTCGACTCTGGTAAACCTAGAATGCTCTCTTATTAAGTTGATTTCAAGTATCTAAATTACTCTAAAATTTTGAACGTTGCCTATATTTGTTTGTTTTCAATATTAAATAGATGATTTAGATCAATATGAAATTATTAAAAATGAATTATTATTTTCGATAATCTTCTTTTAATTATAAAGTTGTTTACTAGCTTAATTAATTTTATTTAAAGTATTTTTTATAAATAATATTGTAAACAATGATTTTTATGTTATACGAATTTTATATAGTTTAAATCAAATACCAAAATAAGATTTTGAGTTCTTTATGTGATTCTTAATTAGCCTTTCCATAATGAATTAAATGAGATAAATTGATTTTAAATAGAGTCGAATTTGAGAATCATTTATTAAAATTTAATTATTGCTATTAATTAAATATTGAAATGAGTTTTTATGAAATTAGTTGAGTAAATTAAACTTAGGATGTTATAGCTTGGTGTGTAATTTATTTTTGATAATTATATATTTATTTATAATGAATTAAATGAATTGTTTAAAACGATATTTTATGATTAAGTTATGTTAGATTGAAATTTTGAGATAATTGAGTGGATTTATAAGTTGTAGATCTATGAGCGGTCATTGAATTGTTGTTGGCTATTGAGAGCTACGTGGACCCGATTTCTCCTATATAGAATATTTAAATATAGAAAATCATTTAAGGAGGATATGTATGCAACCTTCTGGTGCAGTTTGATATTTAGGATATAAATGATTATGATATATGTAGATGTTGGAGACCCGAGAGGGGTCATTGAGTTGTGATAGATTATTGTGAGCATTGTGAATTATTTAGAAGTGTTGTTTATTTTATTTCTGCCAGGAAAAAGTTCTAGTTTTAAGGGTGGTTCTGCAAAATTTTAAAGTCTTTTAGGTGCTCCAGAGAGAATTAGTTTGATCATCTCAACCCAGAGTGATACTCTCTATTTTTTTTACTGCTTTTCATAAATCAACATATCTTGCCTGTATACTACTTAAGTATTCTAATATGTATTTGTGTGTATCTCATTTTAATTCATGTTGCATAGTACTTATGGTTGTTAGATAAGATTAGGATGACATAGGACCACTTAGGAATACGATATGATGATTATGGATTGATAAGCATGACATGATAAGCTAGGACTGGTATATAACGACTGAGGACTTGCTCGTCGCTCATTGCTGCAGCCAGTCGGGTCAATGTTATGTGGCTTAAGCTAGGGACAATTGCGGTCCTATGGAATGGATCTAAAAAATAATATTTGGTATAAGAAAGCCATGTATAGGAGGATCGACTCCTCTTATCGTGGTTCTTGTAGGCTAATTCTCATCATTATTTGATTATGTGATTATTTATTTTCTTACACGATGAATGTGCATTCCTCTCATTAGAGCAATGGTAAAATAACAGGTTTATATATTGGTAAATATCACTTATAGAATTGAGACACTCATCTCTATCTCCCTAATTCCTCCAGGTTCTAAGAAGAGCTTGAGAAGTTTGGTTGAGTAGTTCTGCTCTTCATCATCTGGCAGGTTTATTTAGTTATGCAATTATATTCAGATTTGTATTATATTATAAACTCTAGAACTACTCATTTTTGTTTTTCTTTGTTGCTTCTATTGTTTATATTTTTATTTATAGTTGATGTGTTGTTTTGTTAAGCAGACACCTTGATGTTAATGTGATATAATTGAAATAATAGCCCTGAGTGGCATTGATGAGATATGTTATACAAGTTCTTTTACAAATGGGCTTATAGCCTTTATTTTATAATAGTTATAGTTATCATATTACAGTTTGGTCGTTTAGTAGTTTGTTAGACTTACTACGGGTTCTAGAAGTCTTATATTTTTTTGTTCCCTAGTGTCGGTCACATACCCCTCTTATTCAAGTTATGACCGTATGTGATTATTGAAAAACTTAAGTTTAGCAATTGAGTTATTTTGAAAATCATATAAGTTAATTACATATGATTATATGAGATATGAGTTAGAAATTCTATAATTATTGACAATAAGAAGCAGGAGCATGAGTGATATATAAATAAGTTATGATTATTTATTGCTTTAAATTAAAGGAGAATTTTCCTTTAGGAATAGAGCATGTGATGAGATGAGTTACATATAAGTATTTGTCAATTGTCTTATTATATGTCAATAAATTATTTGACAATATATTTATTAGCAATATTCATATATTAGTAATTTATATACAATTTGCATATGTTACTAATTTTAAGGACAAAATTATGATAAGGATATTCATTTGCATATGTTAGTAATTTTAAAGATAAAATTATGATAAAGGGGTAATAATGTTGAAAGTCGCTTGACAATCAATAGGGGAGGGAGGTAAATTGGTTGTCTTATAAACACACACAATCCAATTGAATTATAAAATATGAGAAAGAAATTATCTAATTACTTTTACCCAACTCTCAGAAATTAATTACACTTCAACAACCTTGAAGTTTAAACAATTAATTCTTTTTATAATAGGAAACTCAATTTAAAGTTCAAGAACACTTAAAAACTTTGAAGATATGAATTAATGCACAATAAATTGATTGTTATTGTTTAATAAATTCATATCAACTCATATAAATAGTATTTTGCTTAAAAGAGCCATTTGAGTGCATTAAATATGCATTTAATTCAAATCAGAGTTGTTCCAACGATTATATTTTTTCTTAGAATTCGAACTGCAGCGGCTGCTACACAATGAGTAGTGGGCGCTACATAATGAGTAGCGGAGGTTACTTATAATGTAGCGGGCACAACTTTTGCTCCAAATTCTTCAAGACACTTTTGTGTCTTCTAAGCTTTCTTAGTAGCGGACGCTACTTCCTGTAGTGGATGCTACATATTAAGTAGCGGGGACTACTTAATAGTTTAGCAGGCGTTATCCTTTTGGCTCACTCTAACCTTTGAAATTTGTAGCTGTGACAAGTCTGTAGTGGCTGCTCCTCAAACTTTAGCATATGTAGTTGTGGAAACTTGTATAGGTTTCGGGCACTACTTAATTAAGTAGTGGGGACTACAAAACTGGTAATAGGCTATACTAAAGTTATTCAGCTGCTGGGACTTCTGGATCATATTGTAGCAACTGATACTACTGAGTCGCGGGCGCTACTTAAAAGTAACGGGCACAACTTATCTGGTAGTTGGGGCTACAAATCTTTTTCTCATGACTTTTTCTTCTTTAAACTTAAGTAGTGAGGCAACTTAACAATGTATCGAGCGCTACATACCAGCAACCTGCAATATGAAATTCTGACCTTGCATATAATCAAACAAATATAATTAGAGATTTAGTTAGTTGTTTGCACCCATCAAAATGAGTATGTCAGAATATTAAAGACCTAACAATCTCCCCCTTTTTTATGGTGACAAACAACTTTTAAGTGCAAGGGATAAAAATGAGAACCAATAAAACTTTTGAGAAAATGGTTCAAAACTTCCCTTGAAAGTATGCCAACAAACTTTAAATCACATTATTAATATGTTTGCACATTTACTCCCCCTTGGTTTTTAAGCAATCAAAAAAGGGATGGTGAACGGGGGTTTTACTATCAAAAAGTGTAGGAGATGTTCTTGTTTTAAGAGAAAATGCAGATGGACAAGGCAATCACATTAAAAAGACCATATCATTTGCATCAAAAAAGAATCAGTGAAAGCAAGAACAAATATATGCATAAAAAATCAACTCAATATGTCAATGACTGCAATATTCATAAACTAAAAAAAATCAATATATCAAATTCATATATCAAAAATGTATTGAAATTGCAGAAGTACATCAAAAATATCTTAAAGAATACAAAACAAAATTCCTAAAACTAAGAAATAACAAGATCAATTAAAGGGTCTCCTTTCTCAGCGGCTGCCTCAGCTCCAATGGTAGTGACATCAATAAAATATCAGAGGAAGGCTGATTCTTGGCTGCTAGAGTATCTTCAATTGGACTTAAGACTGCATCGTTTGATTCTGAAGCTATAGAAAGAGGAACTTCAGTTTTGTTAAGTTTGGCATTCAACTATTGATAATGTCAACGAAGGCGATAAATTGCCCTTTTGATGGAAGTTTGGGCGGAGGCAATTTTGCTGATACGATCATCAAGTCATTGAATCTGAGCAAATACTTCCCGCTCAAGTAAATCAAAATGGCCTGTGATAAGAAAGGCCAGTTGAGATATATCCACAGAGGGAAGAATTGAAGAAGCTGAAGCTGCTGGAGGGTCTTAAGGTGCAGGAACATAAGAGGAAGAGGAAGAGGAGGAACCAGAGCAAATTCATGAACATGTCGACCAACAACAACATTATCCCTAAGGACATACTCCCAATCCCGATTTTTAACCACAATTGACATTTTGGCTAAGGTTGTACTCATCATAAAGATGATGCAATGGTTGGTATAAGGTGGATGCAAGATCAAAACGAAGCCTAGGGTTCGGGTTTGTTCGGATCAATTATACTGTAATTTTGGTTACCAAATGACCAAGAACAATATCATCAGTCTTCTATTTTGACAGCGAATTGAAGTGATCCACAAGCCATCTATCGGAAGCTAGCTTATGTCTTTTTTCAAAGCACCACAAGTAAATAAGGTCTGATTTTAACATCGCACTATAACTAGTCCCTCTCGCATTTATAGTGTAGGCTATAATACGATACAAAATCTTGATCACGGGACTACGAATGCTAGTAACCTTAGATGTTCTAGGGTTAAAAGGTGTTTCCAAACCTGTAATCTCTTTCCAAAAATCATATTCAATGAAAGAATCAAGATAGTTATCAAGTCCTTGATCGAAAAACCCAAAAATTTCAACTTGCTTGACTCTATCTAAGGTATAGGACTGACCTAAGATCTTAAAGGTCATAATACCATAGGATGAACCCGAAGTGGTATTCACCTTAAGAGTCGAGAAAAACTCTTGTACAAACAATGGATAACATGCATAGGTTATGTTGGACATAACCGTCCAATTTACAATAGCTAATTTTTCCCTAACTGAAATAGCAAGCCCTAATCTCTCTAAATCACCCCAATTTATATACCTAGAAGGTAAAATGTTGTGATTGGAGTTAAGGATAGCAAACCATTTCTTCTCCTCTTCGGTAAGAGAATGAAGAATTTGATCATAGTTAGAAGGCTGAGAGGTAGGCTGAGTTGGAGCATTCTAAGACAGTGGTGGTGGTTGAGAAGATGCACTAACCTTTTCTTTGCCTTTTGAACACTAGATGGAGGTGGAGAAGGAGGAGAAAAAGTGTAACACCTCAGTTAAAACCTAGAATTTGAACTATAAAGGGGTAACCTTAAAAATTTTGACTTGACTTAAATGTTGTGATTTGCTATGTGTTTCTGCTTGAATTTGACATGTATGCATGTTATATGATGTGTTTGTATGAATAGAGGAGGTTTAAAGGCTGTTAGGAAGCAATCGGGTAAAATTGAATTTTTGGTGAACTAGGGGCAAAATGGTATTTCACACCCTATGACTTTTTATGGAAATTAACATTATATTTGATGATAAAAGAGAATATTAGGCCATGAAAATAGAGGTATAATGATCAAATGAATTATTGTTAGAAGATTAAAGTCGGTAGAAAATAATTCCAAGAAAAGTTACTCGGATAGGGATCCAATTCGAACTTGGGGTAGTATGGTCTTTTCCTAAGGAGTATGGACTTATTTGGTGTATGCAAGCCTATGGCATCATTTTAGGCCAACCTAAATCAAACCATTGGATGAAAATATTAAGAATTGAATGGTTAGTAAGCTAGGTTTCATAATTTTTACCATAAGATCAATGCATAGGATTACCAACTTGATATTTAGGTGGATTTTTCCCACCTCTTGTTCTTCCTTAGCCATTTTCACTAACCAAGCTTTCTCTTTCTTCATTTGAAGTTTCGGCCACCTTGAATCAACACCAAACCAAGTTGTTTTCTTTCATTTTTTGATCCAAACTAGTTAATTCCATCATTCTAAATACAAATATATCCTTAAATTCAAAGAAAAATCAATAAAAGTTAATAAATCAAAGCCTTGAAGATTTCAAAGAACTATTGGAAAAGTAAGTGATTTTACTATTCTTTTGGTTTAATTTTGATCCTAAGATGTTCTTTGATATTAATTGGTAACAAATATGTTTTTAGGTTGGAAAAAAATTAAAAAGTTGGAAAGAAACCCTAACTAGGAAAAGGTATGATTCAAATGTGTTATTTTGATAGAATTTTGATTCAAATGTATTGTATTTGATGCATTTCTATTGAATTAGTAGCCATTTGATGGAAAGAAACTCATTTGGTAAAAGATCTAGCTTGGCCGAATCATATGGTGCTTAAGAAATGGAATTGTACTTTGGTGTTTAATAGGTTTAAATGATTGAATGTTATGCATTTGATAGGTATTTATGTTATTTGAATGATTGGTGTTAAAAAATGAATGAATGGAGTAAATTCTAACTAGGCCAAACAATATTGAGTTTATAGGTTTAATGTATTAGGTTGAAGTAATTAGGAAGAAAAGGTTTAAATATGGATTAATGATGTATATGATGTAAATGTATAAGTTTAGATATGGAAATGGTATTTGATATAATTACTTGGAAGGTAAACTTGGAATTTGGTATATATTTGATATGGAATGTTGAGCAAAATGTATATAAGTTCTTAATTTGGCTTAATAATGATGAATATATGAAATGTAAGTCAAATGTGGTGATAGACATGTGTTCGATGCATAAAAGATTAGAAAAAGTGTAAATTGTGTAATATGAGGTCTATAGTGTATATTGTGTATGCTTGATGTCATTTGATGTGAATAATGTGTTTTGTAATGTTTTCAAGTCTTACCGAAGTGTTATATTTGGAAATAGATGAACCGTCAGGTACTCCAGCTGGGAGTGTCGAGCGGCAGGCCGATTAGGGCTTGTGAACTGTATTTTGGGGGACAAAGTGACTTTTTGTATATAAGGTGAGTCTATATGTATAATCATGCATGATTTAAATCATATATGCTATAAAATGTCAATTGGAATGATAAACCAGTACTTGGTATCAAAAAATATCAACAGTGCATTTTTGCCCCGAAATAAGCCCACCGAAGCGACTTAAATTGACCTAAACTTTGACTGGCTATAAAATGAAACCTAAAAAAGCCAATTGAGCCCCCACTTGTTCCAATCTTCTAGTTTTTACCTAAGCTTTAAAATGGTACCTCATGGTCCACCTAAATCCTTTGATAGTATAGTTAACCAGAAACTACTTAAAAATCCCAAAACGGACCCGTAATGGTGAGTGCCAGTTGCGGTAGTGCAATTGGACCCCGCCGATCTTTTTTTTCACTTGACCCAAATTTGTTTTATTATTCATTATGAATATATATTGGATTTTTCCACAGCTATATGAGTTATATTTATGCTATTTTTATTGTTATATGGAGACACACCCTATATGGTATTATAACAGGGCTACCTCGATGGTGTAGCGGGTAATTCCATCGACCGTGTGCACACTAGTATTCATTGGACCCTTGCTAGGTAGGAGTATCATATTCTCTAGCCGTAAGGATTGATCTCCCTTACATATATTAGATTATGCACGATTGTGCTATTACAGTGCGATTGTACTTTTCACTAGACTCAATCCTATTATATCATATGATAGTTGACTCATACACTAGATACTTATATAGATACTTGTTTCACCCTTTATTTGTTATCTTATATGATTCTACAGCTCATTTGTGAGCGATTATGGTATTATGAACATCTACTGTATTTTTATATATATAGATTCACTGAGTATTTTTATACTCACCCCTGTAGTTGTTATTATTTTTCAGGGTCGTAGTGAGACTCGAATTCCATTGGCACCTTCTATCCTTGCCTTGGAATTTTGCTACTTGTAACATGTAATATTCGGGTCTTAAAAGTATATGTAAATATTTGTACAGTATTAGAGATTCCATAATACTATAACCTAAGGAGTGACATTTATATATGTGTTTGTATTTCTATCAGTTTTGTATATAAATTATACTATGGATGTATATAGCTTGAGATATATATATGTGTTGAGTTGATATTGGAAGTTGAAGGGTGATATTGATTATAAAGTGATATTGGAAGTATTTATTGCTTGTTCTACAGCGTGGTATAGTCATATATAAGAGGAGATGCTGTCGAAATTTCAATAGAATTATTAAGCTGTGTTTGAGTTGATTATATGAATTGTTTGCCATATCATACAGTTAATTGGGTTCTTCATGGTACTAGTAGCTTAGGTAACACCCGTACCCTAGGACCGTCGCGGCTCCCAGGTTGTATCGTGACAAAAAGATTATGTTTCTAACTAATCTAGGTTTCTTTCCATAAGAGAGTTTTCTTTGAGCAAGGGTATTAGTTTGTTTGGGAGGCATTTTTGTATAATTGGAAGGGTAAAGGGTTGAATTTGGTGATGGAAAGGCTTGAAAAATAGTTTCATTTAGAAATAATTGAGAAGAAAGAATAGTTAGGTTAAAAGAAAAAGCTATGAACCGCAATAAATAATTTGGAAATTTTTTTAGTAGCGGTTGTGACCATTTAGTAGCGGCTATTAAAATATAGGTAGAGGGCGCTACTAAACTATGTAGCGGGAGCTACTAAGAAACACAAAAGATATGGTACAAAATATAGCAGTCGTTACCATTTTTTATGGTGGTAGTGATTCTGGGAAGAGAGAAATCATAAAATTTACCTAGAATCACGGGTGCTACATTTTAAGTAGCGGTCGTTACTCTGGTACATGTAAAAAAAATACACTAAAGCCAAGTGTAGCGGGCACTACAGGCAAATATAGAGGGCGCTACACATAAGAAAATCTCAATAAAATAAGCATTAATCAATACAGTTTTTTAATTTCACTACCATCCAACATCCCTAATTCACTTTTAATAAAATTTAAACGCTCCTCATTCAAGGGTTTTGTAAAAATATCTATGAGTTGATCATTTGAAGAAACAAAATTAAGAGCAACATTATTAGACAACACATTATCTCTAAGAAAATGATGTCTAATATTAATGTGCTTGCTTCTAAAATGTTGAATAGGATCTTTGATAAGTTGATAGTACTAGTGTTATCATACTTAATAGGAATCTTGTCCAAATGCACACCTAAGTCAAAAATTTGTTGTTTCATCCATAACACGTGTGCACAACAACAAGCAGCTGCCACATATTTGACTTTCGCGGTGGACAAAACCACTGAATTTTGTTTCTTGATAAACTAAGAAATAAGACAATTTCCTAAAAATTGATAAGTACCGGAAGTACTTTTCCTATCTATACAACTATCAGTAAAATTCGCATCAGAATAGCCAATTAAACTTTAGTCTGTGTTCTTTAGATACCAAAAACCTAGATGTTGTGTCCCAATCAAATATTTTAAAATTCTTTTGACTGCATGCAAACGAGACTCTTTAGGATAAGATTGAAAATATGCACATAAATACATGATAAACATAATATCTGACCTACTAGCGGTTAAATAAAGCAAGCTACTAATCATACTTCTATATTTTTTCTCCTCAATAGGCTTACTAAGATCATCCTTGTCAAGCTTGATGGTGGAGCTAATTGGTATTCTCCTCAATAGACTCTTTAGGACAAGATTGAAAACGTGCGTATAAACACACGACAAACATAATATTCGGCCTACTAGAAGTTAAATAAAGCAAGCTACCAATCATACCTCTATATTTCTTTTCCTCAATAGGCTTATAAAGATCATCCTTGTCAAGCTTGATGGTGGAGCTAATTGGTGTTCTACTTGATTTTGCTCCATCCATTCCAAATTTCTTGAGAAGTTCCTTTGTGTACTTTGTTTGGTTAATAGAAATGCCTTCCTCACATTGCTTGATTTGTAATCCAAAGAAGTACTTCAATTCTCCTATCATGCTCATCTCAAATTCACTTTGCATACATAAAGATAATTCCTTACATAAAACTTTATTAGTAGCACCAAATATTATATCATCAACTTAAATTTACATAATCAACATGTTATGCATGTCCTTTTTAACAAAAAGTATTATATCAACTTTACCTTTTGAAAAATCATTGTTAATAAAAAAAAAAAAAGATGCTAAGTCTATCATACCAAGCTCTAGGAGCTTGTTTAAGATCACAAAAAGCTTTTTGAAGTTTAAAAACATGATTTGGAAAATCAAATTGTTCAGAACATGGAGGTTGTTCAACATAAACTTCCTCCTTAATAAAACCATTTAAAAAGGCACTTTTAACATCCATTTGATACAACTTGAATTTCATATGACATGTAACTGCAAGAAGCATCCTAATTGCCTCAAATCTAATCACTAGAGCAAAGGACTCATCATAATATATTCCTTCCTCTTGATTATATTCCTTTTCCACCAATCTAGCCTGGTTCCTAGTGATTACACCAACCTCATCTAGTTTGTTTCTATACACCTATTTGGTACCTATGATGGGATGGTTTGTGGTCTAGGAACCAAGGTCCAAACCTTGTTTCTTTCAAATTGGTTCAATTCATCTTGCATGGTCTCAACCCAACTTTATCATCTAGGACTTCATTGATGTTCTTAGGTTCAATTTTAGATATGAAGGCTAGGTTATTTACTATTTCTTTGAAAGAGGATCTTGTGGCCACACCTTTTGAGGTTTCTCTAATTATAAGGTCTTTTGGGTGGTCTTTTTTAAATCTCTAATTATAAGATCTTTTGGGTGGTCTTTTTTAAATTTCCAATCCTTTGGAAGTTCAACATCAATAGGAGGAGTTTCTATAGCCTTGGAAGAATTTCCTAGGTCATCAAGATTCTTTGAGGATGAATCAATAAGAGGCTCTAGGTTTATAAATAAATCATGATCATGATCAAAGATATCATTGTTATCAATATAATCAAGTTTATGCAAATCAAAAGGACTTGTTTCTTCAAATGTAATATGCATGGACTCTTCAACTACTGAAGTTCTTTTATTGAAGATTCTATAAGCTTTGCTAGAAGTTGAATAGTCCAAGAAAACACCTACATCCATTTTGGAGTCAAATTTTCCAAGATTATCCTTGGTGTTTAGTATGAAACATTTGCATCCAAATACTCTAAGATATGAAATTCTTGGTTTTCTTCCACTCCATAGCTCATAAGGAGTTTTGTACAAAATTGCTCTTATGAAAAGTCTATTTGAAATGTTATATGCACTATTTATGGCTTCGGCCCAAAAGTACTTAGGAAGAGAGTACTTATTGAGCATAGTTCTAGCCATATCAGTAAGAGATTTTTCCTTTCTACAACTCCGTCTTGTTAAGGAGTTCTAGGAGTAGAAAAGTTATGAAAATTCTCATTTCATCACAAAAAGTTTTAAACTCATGATTAACAAATTCCCTTTCATGATCAGTTTTTAAAGATGTGGTATAAAAACCTTTTTCATTTTGGATTCTTTTAGCAAAAGATTTAAACTCATCCTTATAAGCAAGAAACAATACCCAAGTAAATCTAGAGTAATCATCAACAATGACAAATGCATATTGTTTACCTCGAAGATTGGATGTGCTACAACATTGGTTTTAAAAGAACTTTTAACTTGCTTCCCCATTTGACATGCATCACACATTTTATCTTTAAGAAACTTGACCTTGGGGAGACCAATTACAAGCTCTTTAGACTTAAGATTGTCAATGTGATCTATGCCAACATGACCAAGTCTCCTATGCCATAACCATGCATCATCACAAAGAGAAAACTGTATAATCAATATTATCATTTTGCATGTTATTTGAATCAATCATATAGACATTGCCAATTCTATGTCTGACAAATAAAATTTTCTCATCCTTCAAATGCTTCACATAGCATTTCTTAGATGTAAAAGAAATTTTGTTTTCCATGTCACATAATTTACTAACGCTAATCAAGTTATACTTCAATCAATCAACCAACAACACATATTCAAGAGAGGGTTTTTCGGTTTTACCAATTGGTCCAATTCCAATAATTTTACCTTTGCCATTGTCTCCAAAGGTTACCTTTCCTCCTTTCTTTTCTTCAAAGTTTGTGAGAAGACTTGCATTACTGGTCATATGCCTTAAACATCCACTATTCAAATACCATGACTCTTTTTTCCTTGTGGATTTCAAGCAAACCTATAAATAATGAAGTTCATCCATTTTTAAGTACCCAAATACTTTTGGGTCCTTGGAGGTTAGCATCAATATAGCCTAGATGTATATTTCTAATATAGCATTAGAAGTTTGAATGACCATATTTCCCACAATAGTGACATCTCAAGTGATTTTTATATTT
Organism: Aleurites moluccanus; assembly: GCA_948193065.1. Taxonomy (NCBI): domain Eukaryota; kingdom Viridiplantae; phylum Streptophyta; class Magnoliopsida; order Malpighiales; family Euphorbiaceae; genus Aleurites; species Aleurites moluccanus. The sequence goes on from CANXYC010971382.1 coordinate 23,058, forward strand.
TTGTTAAGATTTTGTCCTATTGTGTGGTTTGAAGTGATATTAAGGCCAATAATCATATTTTGATTTTGGTCTAAAATATGCAATCTTAGGTCTTCTAAAATGAGAGTCATGCTTGTCATGGCTATACACATTAGTTTTAGGTCTAGCATTTTTAGGTGGAGGAATATGATTATGAGTGCTTGATGCCTTTACAAATATAGTATTAGATGTTGATGGAGCATCCCCTCCACTATAGCCAAGTCCATACTTAATTGTAGGATATCTTTAAGACTCAAAAATTTTATCCAATTTTTCTTTGCCATTACAAAGTTTGGATAAGCACTCATTATGAGACTTTAACTTGTTTCTCAACAAGGAATTCTCATTTTTTAGCTTATTACATTCTTGGTCTCTAAGATTAATGGCCTTTTTCATTTCAACATTAGATGCACTTAATTCATTTATTTCCTGTTTATAAGTTTCACAAGCATCTAAAACTTCAATTGACATTTCTTTCAATTTATCATAATTATTTTGCAACTTATGATATTTTGAAAGTAATGTATCCATAATTTGTATAGTATCATTATTTGAATTAAAATAGAAATTACTAACCTCACTTGAAGATGTATCTTCTTCAATTTTCATGAAGCAAAGATTGGCTACTTCATCTTTGCTAGCTTCCTTTTCTTCATCAGAGTCACTTGAATCATCCCAAGTAGCTGCCAAAATTTTTTTCTTAAAACTTTTCTTATTTTTTAATCTTAGACATTCTGCTTTTATGTGACCAAATTTGTCACACTTAAAACATTTCACTTGATTACCTTTGAACTTTTCATTCTTCTCGTATCTTTCAAATGGCTTCTTGTTTTTGTTCTTCTCAAGAATAAGATTTCTTATTCTTTTGGTAAGCAAGGTCATGTCTTCATCATCTTCTCATTCATCACTATCAATTGAAAAATCCTCCTTGGAAGCAATGAGAGCTATCCTTTTATTCTTCTATTCAATTTTGTCTTGAGATAAAGTAATTTCATGTATGAGAAGCTTTCCCAACAAGTTGTCGGTTCGGAGAGTTCTCAAGTCATTAGCTTCCTCAATTGAAGCTACTCTTACTTCTCAATCTTTCTTGGGCAGAACTCTCTATATCTTGCAATTGATGTCTTCTTTAGAGTAATTCTTCCCAAGCTTCCTCATTTGATTTACAATCACCATTAGACGATTGTACATTTCGGATACCTTCTCATTTGGTAGCATTTGGAAGAGCTCATATTCATAAGTAAGAATCTAAATTTTCTTACTCTTGACTTCATTTGTTCCCTCATGAGTGGTCTCAAGAGTATCCCAAATTTGCTTGGCCAAAGTGAAATGGGAGATTTTTCCATATTCATCTCTACTCAAGGCATAATAGACAGTGTTCATGTAACACCTCAGCTAAAAGCTAACCCAAACCATTAGAGGGGAAAAGAGGGGTAAATTTTTTCTTTCTTTTTGTATTGTTAATGATGTATGTTTATGCATGAAATTAATAGTTATGCATGTTATTTGAATTAGTTTTATGCATAGAAGTGGTTTAGTGGCTGTTAGGCATTAATAGGGACATTTTGAATTTTTGGTGAACTAGGAGCAAAATGGTCATTTTTCGCCCGTCTGAATTTTATGGATTTAATATCATATTTAAAAGGAGAAAATAATTTAAAGACTTGAAAATGACCTTATTTTATTTATTTGAGCAGTAGTTTAAGAAATAATCCCGGTCAAAAAATTGTTATTGTCACATCCCAATTTTAGGAAATGTGATGGTTCTAGGGTATGGGGAAGGCATAAGGCCACCTAAACCCGTAGAATCCTATTCTGTATTTCTACAGAAAATTCGCCATAACTTCCCTACTTCTACAATCTATCTCCGGATTCAAATCCCTCTCTTCATATTCACAATAACTCAACCTGCACAATCAACACTTCTATTCCCTTATTTATCTCATACTACAGCATACATATCACATTTAATACCCTTTTTCCAAATTCAATATTTTACATCTCATTTACACAACTTCATTCTTTTAAATTATCTTACTAAATTCTTTATTACAAAACCATGGAACTACTAAAGAAGAATCCATAATTACAAAATAAAGAGTCTTTACATAGATACAGAAAATTTCACTCCGGAGGAAGAAGGAAGAAGTGGAATCGCCTCTATCTACCTTGCTCCTGAAAAAAATATAAATCCACGAGAGTCAGATATGAATATCTGAGTGAGTAACAACATATTACCACACTTGTGGCTAGGTATTCAATGTTATATACAAGAAAGATAATGGTTCAATATACATATATACATTAATGAATATCAAATATTAATAGGAGGAATCATAG
>CANXYC010971840.1:0-10939 GCA_948193065.1 Aleurites moluccanus
ACCTTTCTTTCAAGTAAAAGCCTATGACTTCCTTCATGCCTATATGTATGTAATTATTTTCTCTTTGACCATGATTTAATATTTCATTCTCATTGTAAAATGTTCATATCTTACTGAGTTGAAGGCTCACTCCTCTTCTGTGGATTTCAAGTGGTAGTTTAGCTCGTGAAAGAGCTAGCCGAGAAGATCAAGCTTCTTGACCTTTTCATCCAAGAAGCTTTCATTGTAAAATCTATTGTTATATGATTATGTATAATTATTGAATGGTATTACGACTCGATATGAAATCAAAGCATGCTCTAGAGCTCCGTAGCTAGTCTTTCGGGAATACTAGAATATTTTGATGTATGAATGTTATCCTTTGGATACTCTTGTTCCTCTTTGATAAGAGATGTCTCCTTTTGATCATTAAGGAATAAGAGAAAGATATAGAATAATATAAAATGATATGATTGAATCCCTTTGATTATATGTATGAATATGGAAATTATATGATGTTATAATTTATTTGGCATTAATGAGAATTGTGATTTGTGAGTTCTACGGGTTTATAGTGGCCTTAAGCCTACCCTTGCCCTAGGACCGTCGCACCACTGGAGTTGGGGTGTGACAGAGGTGGTATCAGAGCCAGGTTATACAATCCTTGACATAGAAAATAGATAAAGATGCATGAGCACCAGTATAAGTATTGATTAAGATAACTACGGGGCATAGGATCATGTCTCGTCAAATTGTGTCTTCCTTTGGTATATATCTGTGTTAAGTATGCGTAGTGAGTCTGATAATGTTTGTTCTTCTTATCAGTATTGAGATGCCTCCACACTATGGAAGAGGATGAGGTCGAGGTCGCCCTAGGCGGGATTTACCTTCTGAAGAAGTTTCTGTAGGTAGTAATGGAGGTGATGAGGTTCCTCCTATATCGCCAGTTGATGTGGCTCACATGGCGCAGTAATTGGATCAGCTGTAGAGGAATTATGCCATGATAGCTGAGTTTATTACTCAGCAGAGGCAGCAACAGGCTCCTCCTGTCCAAGCAGTTCCAGAGATTCCTGTTCCTCCAACCCCGCTGGTAGTACTGCATCCGGTTGAGGAAGTGTCTTTTGAGAAGTCTCTGAAGCTTAAGCCTTCGGAATATCGAGGTGAGGTAGATCCTACTGATTTTCTAGAAGAAATAGAAGAGAAGATTCAGATTTTGAGGATTTCGGATAAGAGAGCTATAGAATTTGATGGGTATTTAATGAAGGCTGAAGCGAAAGAATGGTTCAAGAGGAGCATTTCTGGTATGCTCCAAGATAATGAAAAGGTATCCTAGGAAAGGTTCAGGGAAATGGTTCTGGATGAATTTCTTCCGAAAAGTGTAAGGGAAGCTAAAGCTATGGAGTTTTAGAGGTTGGTTCAGACTCCAGGTATGACTGTATCTGAATATGCAAAGAAATTCAGCCAGCTAAGTAAATTTGCTCCAACACTTGTGCCTTCAGAAGTAACACGGATTCAGCGGTTCCGTAGGGGATTGGTGGCTCCGTTATTTAAAGTCTTGGCTGCTCTTGAGTTTGATTCTTATTCCAAGCTGGTGGATAAGGCAAGAGTAATAGAGAACAGAGAAATAGAAGCAAGATCAGAGAGAGAAGAAAAGAAAAAGACTAAGGTTGGAAGCTCTTTTAGGCAGGACAGTGGAGTGAAGAGTATAAATGTTGTACCTTAGTCAGTTGCTAGAGGGGGATTCAGAGGGCCATCAGGGAGATTTTAGCAGAGACCGAATCCCTCCATATTTGTTTCTCCAGTGAGTCATAATGCAGCTAGTTCGGCACCACCAAAGACTAATCCTTCTTGTCCTACCTGTGGTAAACTTCATAGAGGACCTTGCTTCTATGCATTAGGTGCATGCTACAGATGTGGATAGCATGGCCATCTTCTCAAGGATTGTCTGTAACCTTCTTTTGGGGTTAGATAGCAGGCCTCTCAGGCTACTGTTCAGATGAGCAGAGAAAGAAGCATGGGTCAACAGTCAGGAGGAGGTAGAGGTAGTATGGGCAGATCTATTGAAGCGGGCAGAGGGTCAGGTCAGCATGAATCTCAAGCTTCAGGGTCAGCTCCTTCGGGTAGAGGCAGAGGGAGAGTTTTTGCCTTAGTTCAGCATGAAGCTCAAGCATCTAACAATGTGGTCACAGGTATTCTTCCGATTCAAGCCTTGAATGCTAGAGTTTTGTTTAATTTGGGAGCTACGCATTCATTTATATCATCTTGCTTTGCTAAGAAGTTGTGTGTGCCTTATGTGTTGCTTGATAACGTGTTGGTTGTTTCTACTCCTTTGGAGGAGGAGATTGAGGTTCGAAATTCTTACCCTTCTTGTGTGGTTAGCGTAAGTGGTAAGAGCTTGGATGCGGATTTGATTAAGCTGCCAGTGTTGGAATTTGATGTAATCATGGGAATGGATTGGTTGTCCAAGCATTTTGCCACTATTGATTGCAATGGGAAGAAGCTTATCTTTAAGTTACCTTCGGGTGAGGAATTTGAGTTCCAAGGAGAGCGGAGTGCAGCACCGTATAATATGATTTCTGCCATCAGTGCAAGGAGATTGTGAAGGAAGGGTTGCCAAGGGTATTTGGCATATGTTCAAGACACTAATAAGGAAGTGAAGAGTATGGAGCAGATTCCTTCAGTCTCTATAAATTGGCTGTCCCCCAGTCTTTATGCTTGAATTTTCTTTCTTCTTCATTTCTTCACCATAAAACCCTAGAATGCTCTATTTATTTTTCTAAGGTATTAATAACCACATTAATACTTTATTTTGGAAGTAAAATACTTCAAGAAATCCATTAAATTCTCTTAAAGATCAAGATTCTTCAAAATCATCTTTTAGGAATAATAAGGTATTTTCTCTAAAACTTTGTTTTACTTATGATTTGAAGTTATGGGTTGTTAGATAAGTTTATTATGGATTATAAGTAGTAAGTATATGCAATTATGGCAAATGATAATGGTTGGATGGAAAGTTAGGGCAAATTAGTGAATAGTAACTATTTCTCTAAACCTTTCCAATTTTCTTTAGTAATGGTTAAATTAAGAATAAAAACTATCTAATTAGACTTTAGAGAGTTTATAATAGTAAGGAAAACCCTAATTGTGTTTAGGCTGGAATGCTACTTGAGCTTTAGATTGATTGGAACTAGACTAAGAGTCTTTGAATTTTGGTTGGATTGTTTTTCCCTTTGGAGCTGATTTATGAATATGCACTGTGGGATAAGCTTGATTCTTTGAAAGTATGTATATAAATAGTCATTGTTCTTTTGAATTAAATATGCTTCTAAGTATATTTGTAAATGTATATTCTATTATGAATTTATTTCTATAAATAAATATTATTCATATTTATTTTACTTAATTGTGATATATTATGATGAGTATGATAATTAATTCTTGAATCAAACTCTATCCTGAATTTATAATTTCATTTCCTCTGAAATGTATATGAATTTTGTTTATTCTATTAAAATACCAATTGAGGTCTACTTGTTAGTATTATAATCTTTATTCTAAACCAAAGTCTGTATAAATGTCAGAACGCCTTATCTATGAGGGATAAATCATGGGACTGTGTCCACCAGTGACTCAACTGATAGAGTCTAATTTGTTAGGGTCCTTCCTAGAGAGGACAAAGATTCTAAGGCATGTGTTTGCTTGAGCATATGTATTCTGTATAAAGATCACAGTACTCTTGTTTTGTATAGAGATTGTAAAACTCATGTTCTGCTATTCTATTATTTTGTCATTTACTTACTTTTTATATGATATATATATCTGCTATGCCATTTATTGTAGTCATATTCTGAATTATGATTTCTGACTCTTGTATAAACTGAATTTTGATATATTATGATTAATTATGTATAAATCATATTGGACATCTTTTGTTATATCTATATATAGACATTGATTTTGAACTCCGATTCTTATTTTCAAACCTTAGGTTTGGCATGTTCATAATTCATTGAGTTAAAGGCTAATTCTTTTTATATTGTGATTGTCAAGTATTAGGTTGTGTGGCCCAGAGGTTGAGGACCGAGCTTCTTGATTTGTCTTCCTCCAAAAAGATTGTCCAAGTATAAACTCTGATATTTTGTATTTTAATTATTAGTTTGGAATAATTGTAATGCTCTTATAGCTCCACAGTATTTTGAATGGTTTGTAATGATATGCTTATGGTGATATTCTTTTGGGTTACCACTTATTCATATTGGATTGGGGCAATCAGGCTACCTTTAATCCATTGTGAACAAGTTGATTGTAATTTGGACATTGATATCACAGGTTAAGATGATATTAGATGATGAGTCTGAGTATGAATTTGTATATAGTTATAGATGTTATTATATATTTTTCACAGGTTCTATTTAGGTGTTTTATGGGTCATTGGTGGCCTAAAGCCTACCTATGCCCTAAGAACATCATATCTATGATTTTGGGGTGTGACAAATAAACATTTAGTATAATTAATCAAGAATTTGGACACCATCATCAAAATCATCAAAGTGTCAACATAAAGGTTTCATAATATTGAATTGAGAATTAAGTATTTTGGATTTTGCTAAGTTGGAGATCCAAAGGAGTCATTTGATTGATAATTGTGTTGAGCCTTGCTAGCTATTTATTTAAAAGTGTTTGTTCTTATATTTCAGAGGGAAATATCTTAGTTTTAAGGGAGGTTTTGTTGAAATCTTGACAAACTTTTTAGAGGCATTTTCGTAAATTTAAAGTCAATTTTGTATTGTTTGTATCTTAATGTTCTTCTTGTGTTATCTAGTTCTGGTGTCTTAGATATTCTTCCTAGTCGTCAAACCATAATCACTCTGAGGAGAGCCAGCCTATTTGGTTGTCAACTTTGTGAACTGATATACATTTCAATTTAACCTTGCATTTACATTTTCATAAATTTAAAGTCAATTTTGTATTGTCTGTATCTTAATGTTCTTCTTGTGTTATCTAGTTCTGGTGTCTTAGATATTCTTCCTAGCCATCAGACTGCAATCACTCTGAGGAGAGCCGACCCATTTGGTTGTCAAATTTGTGAATTGATATAAATTTCAATTTAACCCTGCATTTGACAATGACATGTAAGCATTAAATGAATGAATAATATACATGTATAAAGCTATCATAATTGCATTAGATTCAAGAGCAAAATGTCTATTTATGCCATAATATATGCTGTCAATTGTGAAAAATAGAATGATATAGAATCTAATTATACTAATATAGACAATGATCACGATATGACATGTTATGATATGATTATAGGGATTGTCTAGTTTGAGGTGGTCTAACCATGACCCATGGACATGGATAAAAGATATTACGGATATATGGTTAGAGTTGGTCTCACCATTACCCATAGTTTGGATTTTAAGACAATCAACAGAGGGGTCAACTCCCTATTTATGATTAATGGATATTAAATGAGGTTGGATTCTAAGTACTTTTTTTTATCATGGATGCTTATGTATGTTTATGGATGATTATGTGTAATATGACATTGTATATAGACTATCATATGACATGCATGTTTCATTGAATTATATTAACTCATTTAGTTGAACGACCACCATGTTCAATGTTTTTCCAGGTTATGGGTTGAGCTTGAAGAGTTCTTAAGTTGAGTATTTTTGCCTTTCATTTCTCTAATAGTGAAGTATTTTATTTAGTTATGAAATTATTTCAAATTCATTTATATTAAAAAATTCTAGAGCTTCGTATTATTATTTCCATTGTTATGCTTGCTATCCAAAATTATTTATATTATTCTATTAAGAAAAAAAACTTATGATGATGATGTAATATGAATGATGTTAGCTTTGAGTGGCGATGTGATAAGGTTAGTATAGGTTCTGCCTGACAAGTGGGCTCATAGCCCTTATTTTGTGAAAGTTATAACTGTCATATGACAATTTATCATTCAATGGTTATTCAAGCTTACTGTAGGTTCCAAAAGCCTTATGCTTTTTTGTTCCTTAGTACCGATCACATGTGCTTAGGGTTGGATCGTGACAAAGTTGGTATTAGAGCAAAGGTCTTGCGACCTTCACTACATTTAAAGTTGAGAAATTTTTAGATGGTTTAAGTTCTTGTGACATGTAGAGTATATGATTTCTTTTCATCTTGTTGAGCATCTATTGCTTCCAATTTTATGTTATTCTTAGATTGTGATTTGTTAATGCTGTTAATTATAGGATTAATTACTTTGAGGTCCCTACAATTTGGCCAATTATACTAAAAAGTCTCTGTATTTTTAAAATTATACTAAAAAATCCCTGCATTTTGGCTCCAATATATAATTAGGTCCTTTCGTAAAAAATTATGTGTTTTCTTGTCAGTCAATGGGTAAAAAGTCAACTTTTGCTAAATTATTTTATTTTAATTCCAAAAATACCCATATTTACCCCACAACTCATTTCTAAACTCAAAACCATCACACTCCAGCTGCCGTTAGAGAAGGCTCAACCTTTCTAATAGCCCTCGACCTTGAAATTCCTCTCAACAACAATGGACAGTACTTGGGTTTGACAAATTCTACCATCGACAGTGATCCCTCCAACAGTATCGTCACCATCGAGCTTGACACCTTCAAGGAAGATTTCGATCTGGATGACAATCACATGGGTCTAGATATCCACAATGTCAAATCCAATAAAACTATGTCCCTTTCCAAATTTGGCATCTAGATCGCTCCTGTGGGAACCAAAGTTTAAATGGTATAGGGTCTATTATGATGGCGTCAATAAGACACTAGAGGTTTACATGGCAGAGTAAAGGACGTCCAAACCCACTATGCCTGTGCTAACTGAATATCTATCAGAACTCTTGCTTTGGCTTCGCAACTTTAACAGGAACCACCATCTAAGTGAATTGTGTGCTTGGATGGAATTTGACAATGGACCTTCTGAGTCTGGTTGTTGATAATGGAGATAATAGTAACAATAATAAACTGATTAAGATCGGAATAGGAACTGGGGTGGGTCTATTAGCAGTATTAGTGATTGGAGTGGTTGGGTTGATTTATATTTTGAGGAAGAAGAAGGCAGTTTTCAATCCTAATTTATTGGGAGCACTTAAAAGCTTGCTAGGAATGCCGAAGGAATTCTAATTCAGAGATGTGCAGAAGGCGACCAACAATTTTGATGAGAAAAACAAGCTGGGTCAATGTGGTTTTGGAGTGGTGTATAAAAGAGTATTACCTAATGAGAATGTCTAAGTTGCTGTCAAGAAGTTCTCCAGAGACAACCTTAAGAGTTAAGATGATTTCTTATATGTTTGTTGATTAACTATGGAAATTTCCATTAAAATGCAGAAGGTAATGATTTTCAATCTCTTTTGTTTTACATGCTTACTACTTTTATGTTTTTGCTATGAAATTAATTGGATGAGTTTTTGAACTCTGTGATGGTGGGTTGGTAGTGGTGAAAATGAAAATTTTGGTTTGGTTGAAAGTACTGACATTTGAGTAAAAAATAGATTGAAAATGAGGGGTATTTTGGCCTTTTTACATAAATTTAATAGATTTTCTAATAGAAAGACCTCGAATTTTAACAGAGCCAAAATGTAGGGACTTTTTAGTATAATTGTTAAAACATAGAGAATTTTTAGTATAATTAGCCAAAATACAGGGATTTCAGAGTAATTAACCCTTAATTATATTTATGTGTATATGTTGTATGCTTTGTCAACATGATGAACTCAACAACTCTTTTTAGAATGAGGATAGATAATGCTAATAGTACTCTTTCCAACAATGATGACTATTTATATGCCAAGGTAAGGTAAGAGTATTAAGAACATTAAGTGCATTCTAAGGTGGGAAGGCATTGATTGTACCAATAGTAAGTAAAATTATGAATGTAAAGGAAATGTAAAGAAGAGGGTTAAAAGAATAAGAATGAATTGAATTATATAATTTTGTTGGCGCATATTTTATTATGTAAGGAGAATTTTAGAGAAAAGAAGGATACATGAGACTTGTTTATCAATAGAATTGAGGTTTTTTTAGTATGTATAATTCTATTATAGGTACAACAATGTACGATTGATGATGTTCTTTAGAACTTTCGACTAGTTCATAACTATCATATGAAATGTACTCATAAGTGAATAATAACGCTTGATAAGGAGTTTCTAAGTTTAAAAAGGCTAATCTTAGTGAGTAAGTTCAGATAAAGTTTTAAGGAATAAGTTGAAACCTGATTGATGGTGAGAGTTAAAGTTGTAATTAAATATTATACTTCATAACTTAAATATGTCACGTAAGATTAAAATTCTATGGAGAAATTCTTATAAAATAGTAGATAGGATTAATGCCTTAGTTACATGAGTGAGATGACTCTTTTGAATAAAATCATTATAGAATGAATAAAGTTAATAAGGAACCATCTTATATTTTGTTCCATAAATTTAAATTTAAGTTAAATTATGGATATTATTAATTAAGTGAGGTAAAGGTCAGCCAAATTATAGAATCAATTGATTTTTATGAGCTTTAGCAACTTGATAATATACAAGATTATGTACTGGCTAGCTCTTTGAAGAATGAATAAAGGGACTATTAAATCAATGAAGTCATTATATGGATGCTAAGGACAACGTTAAAGTGTTAAGAAGGTGAAGATATTCATAAAGGAGGATCATAAATCAAGAAATGTCTTAACCATATGAATTTCAAATCTAACCTTTAAGAAAGTATTTCAAAGTGATGCAACAAAAACATAATAGTGAGTATGAGTATAGAGTTAAGTGATTGATTTGAGTCAAATTCGTGGACGAATTTTTTTAAAAGGGAAAGATTATAATAACTCAAATTTTTGTTATTTTAGAAAATCTCATTTTTTGAGAAATTACCATTATTTTAAAAATATATTTAATTAAAGCAATAGCTACTTGAATATAAAAAATATTTTTAAATTTTATATTATTTTATTTGAAATTTGAAATTTTAAAAATTTTTAAATTATTTATGTAATAAATTTTAAAATTAAACGTTTATATATATATATATATGTGTGTGTGTGTGTGTGTGTGTGTGTTATATTGAAAAACAAAGGGACATCAATGCAAAAAGAGAGACTGCACACTAAAAATCGCTATCGTTCGAGCGCCAGGTATCAACATGTGCCACACCACCACGAAGTCCAAGCGCCGGCGAGTCAGCCGCCAAAAAAAACACGAAAAACGACAACCGAAAAGTAGCCCACGCACCATTCGATGGTTCCGACAGCCAGGAGTTCCAACCATTGATTTAGTTCATTTTCAGTGAACTTTTTTGGTGATTTCAATTCCATTGGACTTCTCTAAAATCCCAACTTTCTGATAACCCTCAGTTTACCGACATCGGTGACTGGAGTCCCATATGGAAAAGCAAAAACCCTGAATCTTTTCTAGCTTTTTTCGGTAAGGGAGTCTCATTCGATTCTAAAAATTATGTCATTTCATTCGGAGTAATTTATAAAGTTAATTATTAGAAATTATGAAATTGAGTACCGATATTTGAATAATTGCATATTAAATAAATTAAGATGGTCATTAAATTAGGCAAATTAATTAAGTTAATTTGAGATAAATAATTGAAATATTATGGATAATTTTTCTATGTAGTATTATTATTATGGTAATAGTTAAATTAATTGCTAAGTAGACTAATTATTGAATTATTATGATACTAAGAATGAGTATTTTGAATATTGCTAAGTTGGAGAACTACAAGGGATTTATTAGATTGATTATTGTATTGAGCATTGTGAGCTATTTATTTAGAAGTGTATTGTCACACCCCAACTCCAGTGGTGAGACAGTCCTAGGACAAGGGTAGGGTTAAGGCCACCATAAACCCGTAAAACTCTCATAACCTGAATCTTCACATATATTCATTTTAATTATAATATCATGCTATATCATATTCATAATCCATTCAAACATAAATCATTTTTTTACTATACCATTTCATAATAATATTCTCTTGTTCCTTACTGATCAAGAGATGCATCCCACATCACTAAGGAACAAAAGCACCCAAAGGATAGCAATTCATACATCAAAGTATTATCATCCTTTAATGACTAACTACGGAGCTCTAGAGTGTACTCCTATTACATATTAAGTCATAATATCATTCGATGATTATATATGATTATATATCAAAAGATTTACATATGAAGCTTCTTGGAATGAAAAAGTTAAGAAGCTTGATCTTCTCTGCTAGCTCACTCACGAGCTATACTATCACCTAAAATCACAAAAAAGGAGTGAGCCTTCAACTCAGTAAGATATGAACATTAATGTTATAAGAACTGAATATCGAATCATGGTCTAGAACAAATAATAATAATAAAGGCATGGAAGAAGTCATAGGCTTTTACTTGAAAGAAATGTGGTTCTCATAACAACTTGGCTATATCAAATCATGTCAAATTTAAATCATGGTTCATCTTTAGAACATAGAATGCCCACAAGGAATGACATTATCAAATATCATCTGGAAGAACTGATCACATATCATAACATATGTATCGGTAGCCTTGCTACCTCAACGTTCACACATACTTGGCCAGGCATGCGCCTAGAGCTTCTGGTCTCCTTTAGGTGGAACACTGGTACAGAACTCTACCAGCTGAGCTCCCAAAGTGCACATTGAACCAATGACTTTACTCTCATTGGGAGGAGCGTTCTATCCATGGGTCATGGGTTTCAATCTCAAGGGAAACTGTTGGTCACAAGACCATCATCATATATCATTATCCAAACAAATTTCGCAAGTAAGAATACATGGACTTGATCTAAGAATAATGATCAAGCCATTTTCGGTATATACAAAATATATAAACATATGAGAATGAACAATTCAAATGTGATTAGTATTATTATTTCAAAGAGACAAGAAATAGGTAAATGTTCATACTTA
>CANXYC010972008.1:0-28397 GCA_948193065.1 Aleurites moluccanus
GGCTTATTGAACTTAAAACCTTCTGGATAGCCAATAATTCTATAACAATTTTCCTTATTGTGACCTGGCTTTCCACAGTGACTACACTTCATAGCAGAATAGCATGTTTCCTTTAAATGACCAGGTTTCCCACAGAAGGAACATTTCATCTCTGTCTTCCTTCTGACCGCCATAACTGCAACTTCAGCAAAAATTGGTGATTGAATCATCAAGGTCTTTTGACTTTCTTCCCTTAAAATCATGCTATAAGCTTGATCCAAATTAGGGAAAGGCTTCATAGCTATAATCTGTGACCTAATGACTTGAAAATTCTCATTAAGCCCACTCAAGAACTTAAAAACGTAGTCCTTCTGTGCATCTTCAACAAATTGTTTAAAGCAATCATCATTACACTATCCACATTCACAATGAGGCAAAGGCCTAAAACATCTCAGTTCTTCCCACACGGCATTCAACTCATTAAAATATGCATCCACAGAATTCGCTCCTTGAGTAATCGTGCACAATTTCTGTTGGAGATGACAAATACGAGTATCATCTGGTTCAGAAAACCGTTGATTAAGTTTCTTCTAGATCATGCTCGCATCTTCCATGTAGAAAATTGTTGAGGCGATTGAAGGCGGAATAGATCGGAGCAGCCACGCAACCACCAAGTTGTTACATCTTGACCAGGGCAAAAACAGAGCATGTCCAGAAGCTGGTTTACTAATAGATCCATCGATAAAACCTTGTTTGTTTCGAATGGATAGAGCAAGGAGAAAAGATTGTTTCCAGCAAACAAAATTAAAGGTATCAAGAACGGGTGTAACAATTACCGAACTATGATTCTCGGAGTGATGAATAAAGTAGGGAGATGCTGGATTCTCCGTAGGGTTTTGATTGTTCGCCATTGATACTAATCAGCTAACCTTCTGAAACAAACTAGAATAGAGAGGAAACAAGGAAATTTTGAGAAAAAGAGAGAAAATGCTCTGATACCATGTTACAATAGAAAATGAAAAATGAATTCTAGATTATTCATTACTTACTGCTCAATGTACTGCTGGTATCCATATATACAAGTATTCTATATTAATTACTTAATCAAGACTAACTATTACCAAACATAACAAATTACTTAACTTAAAGGGTGCATATTACTTATCATAGGCATTACAACATAAGCTAAGCACCTTTAACATCAAGAAACCACACAATCTAAAAATTCAAATTTGTAAATGAGAATTCAAGAATAATTTACATTTCTTACACACTCTTTGTTCAAAATCTATTGGGTTTACAGCAACATAAATCTTTAAAAAAAAACCCTCTTTGATCTTAAAGGATGTTTATACACATAAAAATTTTTGAAATTTAATTAATAAGAGATATAATTATTGAGAAATATATTTCATATTGAATAATAAAAAATATATAAATAATTTATAAATGAGTGAGTATTGAATTTAGTATAAATTAATTAATTTAATTTGTATAAGTGAATTATAATATATATTTGTCCACTTATAAAGCTATGTATATACGAATTTATAAATTTTAATAATAATTTGACTAAAATTTATATTTTAGACTTTTTACTTAAAAATTCTAATATCATGTTTAGAAATCATTTAATCTAATTAGAACATGTGTGCTAGATTTTTTTTTTTTTTAGTATTAGAAGAGGGAATCAATCCTAAGTTATTATTTAGGAAAATATATACTTACCGTTAAATTATATTTCGATGTGTATGCTAGATTTTTTTTAATTAATTAAAATTTTATCAATTGATATATTAATTTAGTGGTAAAATGAGTGTTATAATTCAATTTTTATTATTATTAAATCTATCTTCACTATTTGAAAAATAAAAAATAAAAAAATTGACTAAAATATAAGTTTGTAACTTTATAATTTGAAACATTAATGATTAAAAAAAGGGTTAATTATTATTTCCCTTTGTACAATGATCAATACACTAAGTGTAATACCTTAGGAAATTCCATCTTGAATGCATGATTTAATTATCAATTTATGGTTTAAAAGTATTGAAATGATGGGAAATAATTTTAGAGACACAGTTAGAATACAAATGAAATACTTTTTCGAAAATCAACGGTGTCAGAAACACTGCCGGAAAAATAGCAGTTCGGCTAATTTAAGAATTTTTTACTCGAACTTAGGGGGATTAAATAAGTCAATTTTATGTGAAATTATGGTAAAAAGAAAGAATTGAAAAATATTTTGGAACACTAAAAATAAGAATAATGGCATAATTGTAAATAAAGACAACTTTAGGGGCAATTTTGGAAATCCATTGTCTGGGATCCAGAAATAACCCAGCACTATATTTAAATGATAGAACAACTTAAAATAAAATATTTCACTCCTCACACTTGAGGTTGAATATAATCAGAAACACTTGAGGTTGAATATAATCAGAATAGACAGAATAAATTACAAAAAGTTTTGGGGTCAAAAATGCAAATAAAAAAATTTTTGAGCCAAAAGTGCAATTAAATAAAGTTATAGGACCCACTCATTCTAGAACTAAGCTAGGTGGCCGGCCATTATGGTGGAGGAGATGATTTTTTGATAGAAAAATGATTAATTGACTTATTAATTAATTAAATAGGTGACAATCACCATAATTTTAGAAAATTCCATTATTTGTCTTCATTTTTATTTTTAATTTGGTTTTGTACAAATAAAAGAGGATGGAAAATAGGGAATGGGAAAGTTGTAGCCGAACCAAATGGAAGGATAAAAACTAAACTTATCATTTTTTAATTATATTTAAGAGTTCTATAGCATGATTTGACAACTAATTGAGGTAATTAAGTTAAAAATATAAAGAATGAGCTAAGGTGTATATAGTTTCTGGAATCTGTTTGATGACAGTAATTTTTGGCTATCAGTTCGAAATTTTAAAGACTGAATTTAAGGATGGTTAAAACATGAAAGTTGTAGATAAATATGTTAATTAGCTATCTGTAAAAGAAATTTGGAAAATTTGAAGTGAGGAAAGAGTTATTGGTTAAAAACTGTGACTGACCTGGAATTAGGTTTTCTAAAAAATGCCACTATATTTTTATTGTACATAATGATAGAGGCAAAATTAGAAGATGTGTTCAACATAAAAGTGTTCATTTATGTCTTATGTATAAGATTGTAAAATGGTTTTGCAATTAGAGTTGTGATTTATGAGATATTAGGTTATAAGTATAGGCTGCCCGGAATAACTATTTAACAGAACATAGGTTATAGAATTCTATAGATATGAGAATCTTAAATTATGAATTAGAGAAAGTGTTAAACATGAAAGATGATCATTTATGTGTAATCTAAATTACTGTAAAATGGTTTTATAATTAGATAAGTACAGAATTAATTATAGGTATAGAAACAGGGTATGTCTGGATAGATTTTTTTGGGCAGTAATTTAATTTTGGAAATTCACTAATAATTGTACAATGATTAAAAAATTTTAAAATTTGGATATACTATAATTTTATATGTCTATTTTCAATAGGAAAAGTAATTACAGTAATTGGTTAAGTATTGATTGAGTTATTATCCAAAAAACAGAATCTGTCAGAATAGGATTGCAGACATAATGCAGGGTAGCAGGGCTGGTTATTGGCCTAAGTTTAAATTAACACTATAAATTGTGTAGTAATGATTTTAATATGAAATTTGGATATGTTAGAACCTTGTATGTTAAGTTTAATTAGAAATAAGACTTGAAGCAATTAGATAAGTGTAGAGAGAGATGTGAGTAATGAAGTATAGGCTGCCAGTAAAGGTTCTTATAGGTAAAACCTAAAATTTGGAAATTTGAGGAATTCTCTTTAATATAAGTATAAGTAATGTAATTTTATGTTAAATAGTATCTAAATAGAAATTAATTGAATATGTAGAATCAAGAATGGATAAGAGATATGATGGGTACCAAAAGAGATAAAGCAAAGAACCAAGGAAAAAGGAAAAAGGAAAAAGGAAAAAGGAAAATGTTGAAGTTATAAGTTAAGGTGAGTAATGTATACATCATTATGCATACTCATGTTTTGATTTGTTGACCTAATGATTATATTTTCTTCTTGATTAAATGCCACTTGTTATTGTTGATCATTCTTTGATCTTCCTAAATATTGAAATTATTCCATATTCCCTGATTGCTATTGATATTGAAATGCCTTTTGTGTACTGACTGATAAGTAAACCCGTGTATTGAAAGCGATTGTACCGAAATGTTCTTAATACATACTTGATATTGTTATTGATTTCTATTGGCCTATTTACGTGTAGATTTGATAGAGTTACTGCTCCGACCGGGTAGTGAGAATATATTGTCGGTGATGTGCACATTATATTACTGATGCCCTACCTGGAAGGATTTGATCAGCCTTATGCTTACTGATACTGATACTACTGGAGACTGTATGTTCACATATAGTCCATACTGATACTACTGGAGACTGTATGTTTACATATAGTCCATCCTTTTATCTATCTTATCTACATGATATGAGTATTGTTTACTTGATCATTGATTTCAAACTTATATCTTATTGCTTACCATTGATATTTTTATTACCATATACTTATGTCTCATATTTAATGATGTATACATGCTCACTGAATATTTTATACTCACCAAATTCGTGGTTTATAATTTTTACAGGAATGTGTTAATTTCAAGTCAATTTCTTTTTCGACTTGGAATGTCAAGTACATCGAGGTAGAATTATATTTGTTAAAGATCATTAGTGACAATTCTTAAAGTTCCATGGTACTATGTATAATTAGATCATTGAGTATTATAATGATGTATGAACATTGTAATATTTAATGGTACAGTGACAGTCAAAATGTAATGTGTAATGCATAATGATTGAAAATATCAATGATAATAAAGTGATAAACACAGTGACAGAGGTAAATGATAAAATGAAATTTTCATATTTTGAAAAAGATTTAGAAGTGCTATGCTGTGAAGTTGAGGATATAAGGTTATCAAATTATTGGGAGTGTAAAATAATTTTTAGTGCAGGTTGTGAAATTTTTGAGAGACCCGATTTTGGGTCGGGATCAAGGTTAAAATTACAAAGGAAACTCTAATAAAATTTATGCAAAATTTATAAGGATTAAATGGGATTTAAGTATTGATTAATGAATTAATATTGATTGGATGATTGATGAATGTACTGTTTAATAGGTTCTACGGGTTTCCGGTGACTTTAAATCTACCTGTGCCCTAAGACCATCACTACCCAAAAGTGGATCGTGAAAGATGTGGTATCAGAGCTAAAGGTTTAGAATATGTATCTTAAGTATCAACGAGTTAATAAGTGTATCATGGATCATAGGATTTTGTCTCGTCATTTGAAGTTATCTATTAATATAACTATCAGCGTTATCCGTTATGAACTCTTTCCTCTACTTAATGTATATGAATATATAAATATATTGTAATATGGAAAGAAGTGCTTATTGAGAATTGATAAAAGTGATAGTAAATTGAAAGTGAAGATTGAGGCAGTATATGATCAATTGATATTGATTATGTTAGAATCAATTTTAAATATTTAATATAAGTAATAGCATAATAAGAATAATATTATTGTAAATGATTGGATGATAGAATGTATGCACTGATGATGAGTAAGTATGATAGATGATTCCAAATAATAAAGAATATGGAGCTATTGAGATATAAAATAGTGAAAAGTTAAGAATATGATTGTAATGAAAGAATAAATACACGTGATAACAATTAAGTAAAATGAGAAGTAAATGATATATTAATAGTTCTTATAATGATATACATAATTGATTATTGAGATTCAAACCTAAATAAATTAATATTAAGTTATTGATTATTGTAGTTTAAGAAATACAGTTATTGATTAATAATTGAATATATGCAATAAGACTAATGAGTAGATGAATTGAATGAAAATATAAAAAATTATGAACAGTGGAGTACATGTGATGTGGATGACACACATGCAAGGTAAATGATGTTTGAATATGAAAAGTGAAAATATGAAATTATTGAGGTATAATTTAGTGTTATTGAAAGGTTATTGACATGATTAGTGTTATAGTGATTAAATACAATGAGTAACATATTGTGAACTTAGGAAATGTAACTACCGTGAAAGGATAATTACAAAATTAAAGTTATAGTGCTTAGAGAATAATAAGAATGTATACAATGGTGTAATTACTTAATTATTGAAGTTCAAATATAAGTAAATAAATAATAAGCTATTATTTATTGAAATTTAGGGAATATATTCATAGAAAAAGAGTTAATGGTTGAAATGATAAAGTACAAAAAAATAAAATATTAATGCAATGATGTTGATAAGGTTATTAAACATATTAAGCCATAGTATATTAAAAGTTTAAGTACTATATTATCAAATATTTATGGATTATAAATCGTATACTGATAAGAAGTGATATAAGAATTATGAAATAGCTCAAAGGATAAGAAGACTATGGAATTTGACAATTAGTCTAAGTAAGATGATAAGTGATATAGAGAAAATATTTACAGAGATGATTGGAGACTATTTGAAGTACATATATCAATGTTTACAGTATTAGATGAGAAAATTCGAGGACGGATTTTATTGAAGGGGGTAAAATATAATACCCTAGGAAATCCCATCTTGAATGCATGAATTAATTCTCAGTTTATAGTTCAAAAGTATCGAAATAATGAAAAATAATTTTAAAGACATAGTTAAAATATAAATGAAATACTTTTCCGGAAACCGTCGGTGTTGGAAACACTTCCGGAAAAATAGCAGTGCGGCTAATTTAAGAATTTTTGACCCAAACCTAGGGGATTAAATAAGTTAATTTTATGTGAAATTATGGTGAAAAGAAAGAGTTGAAAAATATTTTGGAATATTGAAAATAAGAGTAATGGCAAAATTATAAATAAAGGCAATTTTGGGGGCAATTTTGGAAATTCACTGTCTGGGATCCAGAAATAACCCAACACTATCTTTAAATGATAGAACAACATAAAATAAGGTATTTGACTTCCCACACTTTAGGTTAACTATAAACAGAATAGACAAAATAAATTATAGAAAAATTTTGGGTCAAAAGTAAAATTAAATAAAGTTATTGGACCCACCCATTCTAGAACTAAGCTAGGTGACCGGCCATTATGGTGGAAGAGATGATTTTTTGATAGAAAAATAATTAATTGACTTATTAATTAATTAAATAGATGACAAATCACCATAATTCTAGAAAATTTTATTATTTGTCTTCATTTTTGTTTTTAGTTTGGCTTTGTACAAATAAAAGAAGATAGGAAATAGGAAATAGGAAAGTTGTAGCCAAACCAAATGGAAGGAGAAAAACCAAAAAGAAGTTTTCCAATTTTTCCATAGAAATAAACCAAAAATAGCTAGGAAATTGAAGAAGGAAGATGAGGGAAGAAAGGAAATTGGTATTCAAGCTTTATGGAGGAAGAAAGAAGATGGAATTTGAGAATTTAATCTAAGATAATGATTCTAAACTTATCATTTTTAATTATATTTAAGAGTTCTATAGCATGATTTGTCAACTAATTGAGGTAATTAAGTTAAAAATATAAAGAATGAGCTAAGATTTATATAGTTCTTAGAATCTGTTTGATGACAGTAAATTTTGGCTATTAGTCCGAAATTTTAAAGACTGAATTTAAGGATGGTTAAAACATAAAAGTTGTAGATAAATATGTTAATTAGTTTTCTGTAAAAGAAATTTGGAAAATTCGAAGTGAGGAAAGAGTTATTGGTTAAAAACTGTGACTGGCCTAGAATTAGGTTTTCTAGAAAATACTATTGTGTTTTTATTATATATAATGATAGATATAGAATTAGAAGATGTGTTCAATATTAAAAGTGTTCATTTATGTCTTATATATAAGTCTGTAAAATGGTTTTGCAATTGGAATTGTGGTTTATGAGATATTAGGTCATAAGTGTAGACTGCCCGGAATGACTGTTTAACAGAACATAGGTAACAGGATTCTATAGATATGAGAACCTTAAATTATGAATTAGAGAAAGTATTAAACATGAAAGATGATCATTTATGTATAATATAAATGAATATAAAATGGTTTTATAATTAGATGAGTACGGAATTAATTATAGGTATAGAAATAGGGCATGTCTGGATAGAGATTTCTAGGCAGTAATTTAATTTTGAAAATTCACTAATAATTGTACAATGATAAAAAAATTCTAAAATTTGAATCTATTATAATTTTATGTGTATATTTTCAATAGGAAAAGTAATTACAATAATTGGTTAAGTATTGATTGAGTTATTAGCCAAAAAACAGAATCTGCCAGAATAGGATTGCAGGCAGAATGAAGGGTAGCAAGGTTGGTTATAGGCCTAAGTTTAAATTAACACTATAAATTGTGTAGTAATGATTTTAATGTAAAATTTGGATATGTTAGAACCTTGTATGTTAAGTTTAATTAGAAATAAGACTTGAAGCAATTAGATAAGTGTAGAGAGATATGAGTAATGAAGTATAGACTGCCAATAAAGGTTCTTATAGGCAAAACCTAAAACTTGGAAATTTAAGGAATTTTGTTTAATATAAGTATAAGTAATGTAATTTTACACTAAATAGTATCTATATAGAAATTAATTGGATATGTAGAATCAAAAGTGGATAAGAGATGTGATGGGTACCAAAAGAGATAAAGCAAAGAACCAAGGATAAAGGAAAAAGGAAAATGTTGAAGTTATAAGCTAAGGTGAGTAATGTATACATCATTATGCATACTCATGTTTTGATTTGTTGACCCAATGAGTATGTTTCTTTCTTGATTAAATATCACTTGTTATTGTTGATCATTCTTTGATCTTCCTAAAG
Organism: Aleurites moluccanus; assembly: GCA_948193065.1. Classification (NCBI taxonomy): domain Eukaryota; kingdom Viridiplantae; phylum Streptophyta; class Magnoliopsida; order Malpighiales; family Euphorbiaceae; genus Aleurites; species Aleurites moluccanus. The sequence continues at coordinate 8,889 of CANXYC010972008.1, forward strand.
ATTGAAATTATTTCATATTTCTTGATTGCTATTGATATTGAAATGCCTTTTGTGTACTGACTAATAAGTAAACCCGTGTATTGAAAGCGATTGTACCGAAATGTTCTTAATGCATACTTGATATTGTTATTGATTTCCATTTGCCTATTTACGTGTGGATTTGACAGAGCTGCTGCTCCGACAGAGTAGTAGAAATATATTGTCTGCAATGTGCACATTGTATTACTGATGCCCTAGCTGGGAGAGGCTATGGTTCTGGCCATAGGGTCTGATCAGTCTTATACTTACTGATACTGATATTATTAGAGATTGTATGTTCGCATATAGTCCATACTGATACTACTGGAGACTGTATGTTTACATATAGTCCATCCCTTTATCTGTTTTATCTACATGATACGAGTATTGTTTACTTGATCATTGATTCCAAACTTATATCTTATTGCTTACTATTGATATTTTTATTACCATATACTTATGTCTCATATTTAATGATGTATACATGTTCACTGAGTATTTTATACTCACCAAATTAGTGGTTTATAATTTTTACAGGGATGTATTAGAGGAAGTTGATTCCAAGTCAATTTCTTTTCTGACTTGGGATGTCAAGTACATCAAGGTAGAATTGTATTTGTTAAAAGTTAATAGTGACAATTCTTAGAGCTCCATAGTACTATGTATAATTAGATAAATGAGTATTATAATGATGTATGAACAGTGTAATATTTAATATTATAATGACAGTCAAAATGTAATGTACAATGCATAATGATTGAAAATTTCAATGATAATAAAGTGATAAAGACTGTGACATAGGTAAATGATAAAATGAAATTTTTATGTTTTGAAAAAAGATTTAGAAGTGCTATGCTGTGAAGTTGAGGGTATAAGGTTGGCAAATTATTGGGAGTGTAAAATAATTTTTAGTGCAGGTTATGTAATTTTTGAGAGACCCGATTTTGGGTCGGGATTAAGGTTAAAATTACAAATGAAACTCTGACAAAATTTATGTAAAATTTATAAGTAATAAATAGGATTTAAGTATTGATTAATGAATTAATATTGATTGAATGATTGATGAATGGACTGTTTAATGGGTTCTATGGGTTTCCGGTGACTTTAAGTCTACCCATGCCCTAGGATCGTCGATGCCCAAAAGTGGGTCGTGACACTAAGTCTCCCATGACTTTTCAAAAATATACTAACTCCCCTCTGACAAATGTTATAATATACTACTAGACCCTTCCATCAAATTTTGCCATTAGTCAACCCTATAAGAGTAGTAAAAAGATAAAAATATTCTTACTTTTTATTTTTAATTAATTACATTATATTTTTTCTTAAAATTTTTTTTAAGGTTAAAAAAATTATTTTCATAGTTTTTGACAAATTTTAAACTAAAAAATAAATTAAATATTTTTTAAAAAACATTTTTTATTTTTAATTTTAAGAAATAATTTAAGAAGGAATTAAATTATTTATTCTTAAATTTTTTAATACAAATAAAAATTCATTTTCATATTTTTGAAAAATTTAAAAATAAAAAATAAAAAATATTTTTATTTTATTTTTAAAAAAATATAAATTTGAAAATAAAAATATATTTTATTTGTTATTTTTTATTTCAAATTTTTATTTTTTTAAAAATAAAATAAAAATATTTTTAAAAAATATTTTCAAATATTTTGAAAAAATATTTTTATTTTTAAATTTGTGAAAATATATTTTTTAACCCTAAAAAATATTTTTTAAAAGTAAAAATAAAATGTAATTAATTAAAATTAAAGAGTAAAAATATTTCTATCTTTTTATTGCTCTTGTAGAGTTGACTAACAATAAAATTGGATGGAAAGGTCCGGTAGTATATTGTGACATTCATCAGGGAGAGTGTATTTTTGAAAGGTTAGAGGAGATTTAATATATTGGATCATTCTATTGAGAGAAATAATAATTAAAACTTAAAAAAAAAAGCAAAATTATAAGTATTTTTTAATTTTAATATTTTCTTTAAAATTACGAATCACAACACTGAGTTTAACATTAGTATATTAATAACAATTACAATATCTCATTTGCTTTTTGCCTAAATTTGAACTATATAAGAATAATTTGATATATGGTGAGATCTTATCTTATGTGAAATATTGATCTGGTATATTCAAAAATTATTTATCAAGAAATTCATTTCATTTACAAATTAATTTTAAATGAATTTTCATATTTAGTATATTAAATAATAAATATATAATTTATTTTAAATAAAATAAATATTGTGTTTGATATAATTTTAGAATTTATTTTAATATTTTACTTGATAAAAAATATATCTATAACTTGATAAAAAAAATATATCTATAAGTATATTATTAAAAATTTGGATGCATAATTCTAGAATTCATTTTTATGATGAATCACATATTTAAAATATTAAAATTAATAAGAATATTTTAATATTATAAAATTTATTGGTTTAAAATTATGGAATTCATTTGAAAATACCAACTATTTTAATAGAATTTAGTTTAGTTAGTTTTAATTTCACTGATTTAATTATTTAGAATTTTAAATAAATTTGAATTTAAAATAAACACAAAGTTATGATTTTACAAATAAATTTTATAAAATTTTATAGAATTTATTTATACCAAATAAGGGGTTATGATAAAATTCAAATGAAATAGGATTTTTCATTAAAAAAAATAACTTGTATTTAATAACTTAAATTTGACACTTTTTTTTTTTTTTTTTTTTTTTTTACTTTTATAGTTAAAAATTTAGTAATTTTTTAATATTCAAATGTTATCATACTGCACAAAAATTAATTAAGCCGATCAAACTTAATCGATCTAATTCAATCTATATCAAAATTCATGATTTATATTCTTTCATACTTGGTTAAAATTTTAAACTTTTTATAAATTGAATTTTTTGTTTGGTATTGATTTAAGAAAATGAAAATTCAATTAAACCGAACCGAATGAATAATATAATAAAATTATATTATTTTTTAAATATGTATTATTATACTCTTAAAAATATTTTTTAAAATAAACTATTAAGATTTTATTAATATCATGGTGATTTTTATTTTTTTATATTCTTAATCTTTTATTTCTCATATCAGCCATGCACGTCAAAGTTATTATGCAAATTAATAACTTATTAAAATAAATACTAATTGAATAGTTGGAGAATTGATTTTTATTTTAAAAAAATTAATAGCATTAGTAATAGAATTGAAGAGTCATATTTCTATTCTTAAAAGTTAAATTTATATATTTTTAAATCGGAAATATATTAGAGGATTATTTTTTAAAATACTATAATAATTTTTTAGTTTTTAAAATATAATTTTATTTTAATATTTGTTAAATTTTTATGATCTCTTTAAAATTTATTTATTTTATTTATTATTTTATCAATTCGACCAAACCGGCTATCCAAAATCGAGTCCAAATAGCTTTGGTTAGGTTAAGAGCTAAAGTATTAAAAAATTAATGTTATTGATTTGGTCTAATTCAATCAAACCAAAACATGGACATCCCGAATGCCAACATTAAAAAAAAAAAAAAAAAAAAAAAAAAAAAAAAAAAAAAAAAAAAAAAAAAAGTGAAATTCTTACCTTTCTAGTTGGAAATCATATACCATCATAATTAAGCTGCTAATCACATACCTAAAAAATTTTACTTGAGTTACGATAATTAAATTTATGGCCACCTTTAATAGGAACTATCAGGTAGATATGGTTTACTCGCATAAATTCTTAGCCAATGCATTCAGTCTTTCACAAAAGCAGTCTCATAACAACAAAATCTCAGAAACAAAAAGCAAGAATAATTTATGAAAAAAATAAATAATAACAATGGAAATTATCAAAACCGATGAATATTCGTGGAAAAATGAGAAGAAATTTTAGCTAAATTACCTAGCTAAGAGACTCATGCAGTAGTTTCCATCTTCATTAATCATCATATTACTGTTTTATTATCCCTGGATAAAATAAGAAAATCCAGATTAAAATAATGAAGTGAGAAATTAAAATTTAATAAAGTATAAAAACAAAATAACAAAACAGAAAAAAGGAAAGGAAATTTATATATATATATATATAGACTAATCTTTCATTCAAAAATTCATAAAGAAAAAAATAATGAATAGTTTTTCTTCTTTCTTTTTCTCTTTTTTTTTCCCTTCTTGCATAAAGAAAAATAGATTAGAAATAACTGAAATTACCACAATATAACAGTAGCATCAACTTTACAAGAAAAATCATTTGCTCATAAAATTCTCAAGAGATAAAGAGAGAGAGAGAGAGAGAGAGAGAGAGAGAGAGAGAGAGGGAGGGAAATACATTTCAATAATAAGAAGATAAGTCACTACTACTGGTTTTGCTTATAGATGAATGGTAGAAATTGACAAATACTTCATTATAAAATTCTCAAGAGATAAAGAGAGAGAGAGAGAGAGAGAGAGGGAGGGAAATACATTTCAAGAATAAGAAGATAAGTCACTACTACTGGTTTTGCTTATAGATGAATGGTAGAAATTGACAAATACTTCATTTATTTATATTGTCAGCTTTGAAGTAAAATAAGGATTAGTTACATGGGTAAGAGAGACTTGGAGTTTTCAGTACATAACTTGGGTGATATATGCTATATTATATAGCTTTTTCTTTCTTTTTCTGCTTTACAATGCAAAAGGGGTTTCTTTTTTTTGGCAGTACGTACTCTAAAATCTTTGATTAATATGAATTTGAATAAATATATATAGCAGCAGCTATGGAAGAAGAAGATTTAGGTAGGCGATATTATTAGCCGGATATGATATCTATTATAATACTAAATGCAAATCTTCTTCTTTAGGATTTAATTTCTGATGAGTTTTGACCATTGAATAAAGATTTATAAATGGTACAATACTACAATTTCTTATTCCTGGCATATATATATATATATATGTATATTCACATTTAACGTTAGATAGTAATGCATATATCACTTTCCTTTAACCAATGGAAATTTGATTGAATGGTATTCAAATTATTTTCAAGACGTAAAGATTTTAAATTTAAATTTTAGTCCGGAGTTAAATTTATTTAAATAAAAATATGTACTATCTTTGTTTTTCTTTGTCATCTTTATATATTATTCCTCTAAAGATCCGTTTGGCACAAAAAAAAATTAGAGTTGGAAATGAAAATTGTAATTTCAATTCTAATTCTCTAGAATTAGAATTATTTTAAAATTATAATTTCAACGTTTACAATACATAAATAATTAAAATTAAATAAAAATTAGTAGCTCACTGGCGACGAAAAAGATGGGCGATGATGATGGTCGTGACAGTGACAGTGTTGTAGACTATCGTTATCGCTGTCAGTAGTGGCGATGATATTGACAATAGTGATAGTAATATAGATAGTATTAGTGATTATGAAATTATAATTTTTATAAGTTGAAAATGAAATTACGAAATTTTTTTTTAGTTATATTATAATTTCATAAAATTGAAGATAAAATTTTAATTATAATTTTAAGTGCATTGCTAAACACTGAAATTGGAATTAAATTCTTCAATTCTAATTCAGGACGCCCAATATATATATATATATATATAGATATATATATATATATAGATATATATATATATATATATATATATATATATATATATATATATATATATATATATATATATAAAGAGAGAGAGAGAGAGAGAGAGAGAGGCTTGACTTTGTTTGTATAATGCATATTTTAGAAGCCATATGATTAATTTAATTCCATTTTAGTTCAAATATTTCCTCCTTATAAAATTTACAATTCATCTATCACCTAATATTATTTAGGATTTTAGACTTATATCAACACTCCTTTTTCAATCTTTAATACATTTCCACGAAAATTAAAAAATGAATATATGATTTGATTATGGTTTAAAATTATATAGTCTCATTTGACTTCAATAATAATATTTTTTTTAGCATTATCAGTGATATTGGAATACTGACATTCACATTTAATTAGTTTTACTTTGCCAAAAATAATATTTTTATTAAGATCATATAAAATTATGTAGTCTACTTTTGTTATTTTCCTTCTTTCATTTTGGATCTTTCCTTTTTATAACTTTCTGTTATATTGATGAGAATTTTTATTATAATAGTAGATGAAATATTTATATTAGTGAACCATTACTTGTGCTAATTGTAAATAGTTGTAATTAATTATAAAATATTTGATAATAATTAAATTGTAAAATTATTAAGGGCATTTATTTTTGCACATATGATATGATAAATTGTGCTAATTATAAATAAATAATTTTTTCTTAACATTATATATAAAATGTCCTTTTTTATTATATAAAAATTATAAATTAATAATAAATAATAGAAAAACTGAGATGGATCGATTGGATAAACCGGATGGGATAAAAATTTTACTCTTACCACAAGTCTTTGTGCCTTGTCTCACAAATTGCACAGCAAACAATCTTCTCATTATATTTAATGAGATTCGTAATATCAGACATTTTAATTAAACTCTAATAATTAATCATCTTGGATTGGTATTGTATTCTAACATTGCCCTTGACAAATGGCAATTGGGTGGAGCATTTTTTGCTCTAAAAGTCATGAACATTGATGAAATTGGAACAAAAAATTGAAGGATATGACACATCATATTTTAATAATTGTTCCCAACATTTTGTATTTAATGATAGTATTTTGAAATTATTAAACTAAAATTGGTTTAAAAGTTTAAAGTAGTTTTGAATGTTATAATAAATTTATGAAAGTCTAATGCTATGTATAAGCAGGAATCGTTAAACTCTTTTCCAGGGAAACAATAATCAAAAGCACTGCTACTCCAGAAAATGTTCTTAAATCCGTTTAGTTTAACTGCTTGTAGCAATTAATAGTCTGTTTAGTTTAATTATTTGTAATAATTAATAGCTGGTGACTGATAGTTAATAACTGATGGCTGATAACTGGTAACTATTATCTAATAGCTGATTGTTACAAATGTTTAGTAAAATTATCATTGGTAAAATTATCATCAATAATCCTTAAAGATAAATGTTAATATTTATCATTTTATTTAAATATTATTTTTAAAAAATAATTTAATCTTTTTTATTTAAAAAAATAAGACATTTTTTAAACTTTTACAAATAATTATTTTTTTATTATTTAACAGCTAATAATTATCAATAATCAAATGCTATAATGAAATTATTAAAAATAAAAAAAATAAATAATTACATCAAAAAATTTTATCAATCACCCATTTAACAGTTAAAAAAGCATGAATTTTGACAAGAGATAAATATAAAAGACAGTTTCCTCGTTGCTCATAGGCCTATACGCTCAGTATGAGAGACGAAGTCCAACTAAAGGCAACACACTAACTAGCTCGGTGATGGCTCAACAGCAAGATGCTATCTCAATATGGCACCTCGCCTTACCATGCCTATATTTAATACCCTCAAGTACGAAGAGCCATGCCTCCTCACCTGTCACATGTCCTTACGAGCTCGCCTATCCGGAGAGAGCTTCATTGTATGATGAAGATGTAATTTGTTCAGAGTAAGATACTCGAGTACAATCATCTGACACAGTACATGGAACATATTGGAGACCTAACGCACCTTACATGACAAGATATCAGCTTTTCTCATCAAAACGGTACAATCTTTACACCATTCCGGTTCCATTAACTCTGTCATACGACTCGAAAATGGAAGTATAAATTTGACATTCTCAACTATCATAAGAAATATTGAAATCTACACTCTCTCACTAAAATCATCGAAATATTTAAACTTCTTTAAGCCACAAAAACTCTAACTTGAGCATCGAAAGATTCTTGCCTAGCCAAAAATTTGACCATCTCATGCTCTGCTTGTTATCTTGCAGGACCAAAATCGTAAACTAGGTCCAAATCCAACCAGAAAAAAATCCAGCTCACCATCTAGATAGAACATTATCAAATCATCATCCAGATAGAACATTATCAAATTTAATTTATTGTCAGTTCACTTCAACGCTATTTTTTCTGATACATCATTCAAATTATACTTGTAAAAACTCCATATAACTAAATTTAAAAAAAAAAAAAAGGATGGGCAAAAGTTTACATATAATTGAGAATGTGAGCCTCTGGCAGCAAAACTGTCAATTTTTTTTTTAACCACTGAAAATCATTGCCTGCAATGCCCAAATGAGAAAAGAAAAATTGATACAACTAGAAGAGAATGCATAACTAAATCTGCCCGGAGAGGCGAACAAGGCACTCTTCACTGAGTCAGGAAATAAGAAATCAAAATCTTGGAAACTCAAAATTATTCCAGTACAAGGGATAAGAAAAAAAGGGGGAGAACACTGGAGAAAAAAATCTTCTAATCTTGTTTCTCCACTTGCAATGGTTAGGAAGACGGATATTATCAGGAACAAAATTCTAGAGAAACCTCCATGGTCCATCAACAAGCTAAACATCTATATCCATAAATGTTCCCTCCGATATTCTTGCACAATAACGGGCACACTAGTGGGCGGAACCTGATAAAATCACAAAACAAGAAAATAAACACCAAACTTTTAAGTTATTCTGCTCCCTCACATGTTCACCAGTTCATCACCTAGATGGACACGAGCACAGATCACTACCAAGCTTAGGCAGTCGAAGGATCAAACAGGTAATATATTCGTGTGTAAATTTAAATGCAAACTAAATTCAATTTAAAAAAAAAAAAAAGAACACCTCAATATACAAATATCAGGGCTAACTACGCACAATAAAGTAAATAGTTAACAAATTATGCAGCGACATACCATGCCATAATCTGTAATTATCATGGAAACATAATCCGAGGGTGTCGCATCATAACTGTCAATGACAATCCAATATAAGAGATGCAGTCAATTAGGCAAACCAATAACATGTCAAGTTATAAGCACTTACATCAGATTCAAAAGCTGCAGAATTTCTCTGTTGACGCAACCATCCAAGAAATTGATTTCCTCTCTACCACAAACTTTTGAAATGGAATCCGGATCACCTGCAAGGAAAAAACATAGTGAGCGCTATGAGCAAAGTATCCAGACAGTTGTTAATTAACTTTAGTCACTCCATCCCTGCAGGGGTAGAGAAACCTATGAATCAACGAGGCAGAAATGCTTACCCAGCTCATTAGAGCATATAGAATCAAGCTGTACTCTCTCATGAAACTTGTACGCTTCACAACAAACTAAGACCGGTACACGAAATGCATGGGCAACCATAGCAACACATGCTGTTCCAACCCTCGAATAAACTGTTCCATTGGACAGCACAGATGATGCACCCAAAAACACTCGAGTAACTTCATGCATGATATAAGAAACAGCATTTATATGAGTGTATGTACAGCTGATGCCCTTCCCCACCAACCTACGGAGTAACAGTTGCCCATCAAGCTTTGGACGAGAGTCCACTATCACAACACGGAAGTGTTTGCCAAGTTCATGGGCATGCAGTAGTATCATTTCAACAGCAGAGGATGACCCATATGTAAGAAGAACATCATCATCTCTGATCTTTGTAACTGCATGCTTAACTATCACCTTGTCTGCAAGTATGATCTTCTCATTTATGAAACGATCAATATCCAAATTAAGAGTTGCTTTTGCTTCTGATTCAGACAAAGCCAAAGGTAATTTTGCAATTCGATTCTTTAGAAACCTAATTGCATTTCCCATGCTGATTGAAAGGGGCCGGCATTCAATTAGAAAAGAAACATAACTTCCTACTTTTGCTGTCAAGTCTCTAACAAGAGATTTTTCAGGTGGGGTTGAGTAATCTTTAATGACCTCCTGGAATGCTCGAAGCATTGCAATGCAGCGAGCATTGCCACCACAGATATCTCCTGATAAATACTGCAACCCAACCTAGGAAAAAAAGAACGATCATAATTGGATAAAGAGAATACATGATGTACAGTGACCTTAAGCAAAAGTCCTATCAACGCATCCTCTCTTGGCTATCTAGTTAAGAGCTCAGGACAGAGGATCATCACTTAGCCTTTCACAGAACCACAATGTGAATTCAAGTATAAAAAACACAGAAAGTACAGGATACAATTATATTGACTTGAACTTGCACCTCCTCAGTCAACATGCTCGAATAAATTAAAATTACCCTAAAGCAGACAAGCTGAATACATTTCATCCACAAGTGCGAGCTAAGAACTTATCAGATAAATACCTTGTAGACAGCAGGATGCACTGGATCAAGTTGGAAGAACTTTGACTCAAGATCAGGAAGCTGAGTTCCTCGCTCATATTGTGGTAGATGCCTGAACAACTCAACTCTGTTCCTAGCCTCTGTTTGCTTTACCACAGCACGCTTTTTTGCCTTCTCCACTCGACTCTTGTCATCATATTGCAAACGTGGTTGAGGAACATCTTTCTTTCTATCTTTTTCTGGGGGGCGATCACCTCCCTTCTTCTCAGAAGCCGCAATTGTAGCATTATCATTCTTTTGTGAAGGAGGCTTTGCAGCTTTAGTTGATTTTACATTTGCTGAAGAAGCAGCCCCAGATGCAGCAGGTGGTGCCTTGCCACCTTCAGCTGAAAATACCCCAAGATTGAAAAGAATAAACAACATGAAAGTATTGTCACAATAGAGCATAAGATGATAAAAAAGGCTACATTTGGAAGTAATAACCATAAACCAACAAGCCCCCTTCATTGCATGTCAAGAGTTGACTTGACAACATAAAATCTGGTCAATGAAGGGCAAGTTACAAAACTCCACTCTTGCATAACTAGAGAGAGAAAAAGAGAGAGAGGTGTCCAAGCATATCCAGTAGCAGTAAAAAATAACTTTCGCATGATAAAAATGTCATGATTTTACAGAAGAATAAAATAATTTAAATAACTATATGTACCTTTTGCAGCTCGTTGAGCTTCTTGAAGGGCACGCCTTTCAGCTTTAGTGGTTTTCTCTTTCAATGGCTTTGAATGTGCAGGTCGATCATTTTGAACTTCAGCTGATACTCCACCCTTTTCTGCAATTATTTTTTGTGGTCATTTAAACCCACATTTATCAGACAAATCATGAACCTCACTCGAATACCCACATTACCAAATATATAAATCAACGAAACCCAACAAGCACTATGCTCCACCCAATATATAAACTAATTTACAGAGAATTATCATCACCAAGATGTTTCTTGCATTCATCTACACATTATATAACACTCGGCAAATTCTTTTCCATCCTAGATTCTGATATGCCAAAGGTTTTACCATTACTAATTATATCAGATTACTAAAACCTAATAATCCTAAATTCAACACCTGCCAATTACAAAAAACCCATTGCCACCTTTCAATTCAAACTAAATATCACAGAAAGTAATGTAAAAGAAAGAAATGTCCATATTTGCATACCAGGTATAGCAGGAGGCAAATTGACGACGGACACAGTCGTCAATCCACTCGCCGGAACGCTATTCGATGTCGGCATATTAAATCCTCCGCCTGGAAAACTAGAAGCAGCCCCAGCACTTCCACCTTTCCGCGCCCAAGCCGTATCATCCAAGAACGACGTTGTTGGAGTAGGAGATGTAGCCGGTAGAAACTCGGAGGCGTTATAGCTGCCGACGGGGAGGGAATCTCGACGGAGAGGAGATAAGGGAGCGGAAGCATGACGCGGTGGAGGGATCATGACTGGAGAGAGATAACTGCCATCTGAAGGAGAGAGGTCGGTGATTGTTGGAGGCGAAGAGGAGATATGGTGGTCGGGTGGTGGACCCGATTGGGAGCGGTCGGGTGAGGCTGCTCCGGGAGCGAAGAACCCGACTTGGCGGACCTTCGGGTCGCTCACGGTGCGAGCTGCTCGCCGAGGGTCCATCAAGAAGAGCTTAATGGGAGAAAGAAAAAAGTTACTGGTACATGGAAAGGGTAACCCGAGCTTTGTTTTATGGAAACATTTTTGGGTATTTTTGTTTTTAAAATATATATATATGCGTATATATTTTTTTGTTTAGGAGAGTGGTAATCAGCTAGGGTTTAATTAAGATGATGAGTACAGTAACCAGTGAGACCCAGCTACTCTCTTTTATATATTATATTTTTTTATCAACAATTTATTTATTATATTATTATACAACTCTCCACCAAAAATTCAAATTGAGATTCCACAACTATAAAAATAATTTTAATATTATTAAATTAAAAAATTTGATCTGTAAATTAGAAAAATGATTTTAACATTATTCAATCAAATGCTGATTGATCTTATATAGAAGTGAACCAATTAGAATCCATGGATTTAGTGTCAAATTGATTTTTAGAAAAATAAATTCCCGTCTGGGATGGCATTTCTACGTAGTTTTGGGTACGTCAAAAGAATGTTAATGGAGATAGTGTTGTTATTTGTATTGTTGATGAAGATACTGTCAATTATAAAGGTATAGACTAGTAGATTCGTGAAAAGGAGTACTGATTGGTTAAAGATAATGCAAATTATAAGTACTGATTGCAACTTATACCTAATCATGGTATCCACTAGATATTTTTATTGCTCGTCTTTTGAACAATATCTCTATCCAACAAATTAAACATTAATATTTTTAATATATTTTGCCAATTATTTTTTTAATTTACTTAAGATTATAATCCAGATTTCCTAAACGAAACTCAGACTTCCTAATCCAACTTTAACTCAACCCAAATTGAGAAATTAAAATTTATGCAACTAATATCAAAATTAAATTAAATATTTTTTATGAAAATGATGTTAAATAAATGTTAATTTCAAAATAATATAATTCTATGCCACATGATGCGATAACCAAGTTTTTTTTTTCCCTGATATTAATTTTCCCCAAAACTGAACCCTGAGCCATGAAAAATTCCCTGCAGAAGCCCAGTTCAAACCTCAGCACCGCAAGAGCTATCCGTCGTCAATCCTGAAAAATTCAGTTGACATATATAATTCAAATGCAAGGGAGATAATATAAGGTCACAGCACCTGAAACATCTCAAAAACAGACTTGGGCAAAATGCCCTAAAACAAATTGTTTCATGTCACAGGGCACACAAGTTGAGATCTTCATGACAGTAACAACATTCCACGATAAGGTCCATCGGAAATTGAAGAAGTACTGTTTCACACACTTTAGGGCATTTGCTAAATAACTTAAATTATATGAAACTTGGACAGACTGGTCCCTTGGACAGTCCGAGGCGTACTTCCATCCCGTGATGTGTGTCTAGAGGCCTGTAAGTTTCAGATTCGCGAGGATCTGCAAGCAGCATCCAGAAAAAAAAGACTTAATATCAGCAAAAGCCAAGATACCATAAAAATATCATCTAATCTATAGCTCATTTGATGGTACCTATCCAAATTTAACCAATCACTTATAAAATCAAGGAAAGTTATAACAAAAAGAAGTTTGGCATGTGTTTAGAATTTTATTACGATCTAAAAGTTGGCTACTACATTTGAACCAAATGAATAATTGAGGTACATATTATGTAATTCTGACACTTGTCAAATCATTTATTTCAAGGAGAAAAAAAAAACTCTAAAATCACATTTAAAGTGACTGCCAAACTTGAAAAATCTAAATCTATGATAATTAAGCTACCTTGATCATTTTACAACTGTAACTAGGAGACAAAATTTCCAAAGACTTTGTTGAAATTAAATTAAGCTTCTATTCAGATCATATGGGATGACAAGCTATCACAAGGGAAAATAACAGGAAAGATCATCAACCTTCCTTGAAAGTTCAACTAGAATCATAGTAAAAATGCTAGCTCAGAAATTAGCCTAATTGGTCCCCTCACATCCTTCAATGGTATGGGGAGCAGCGAGGGGAGAGTCTCGAGTAAGTCCTCTACTCCAACTATTAGAGTGAGAGTTTTCACCCTTAGGTGAGAGTTTTTATTCATATGGTGAGACTTATGAAAAGGGAGGACTATCCTCGTTGTGTCACCTATAATGCTTTAGTCACATGATCTCCTTATGAACCTAAACAAAAATCACAGTAAAATAGTAGGCCAACACTTTTCTTTTTCTTTTTGTTGAAGTTTGTGTCACTTTTGTTGTGACAACAGTCATATTGTCTGATTTTTGGTGGGAAAATATGTATTCAAATTAGTTTAAATGTTAGCAAAATTGTTAGTGAGGTTAGGTAGCAAGAATGGTTAAAGGTTGAGTGTAAGAATTAACTAAATACAGCTGAAAGTAAAGCACGGTTAGGCTAAAAAAGCCAGCTAAAGTTATGGTCTTTTACATTGAAAATCTATTGTAACTTGGTCTATAGGAGTTGATGAATGAATGAAGTGTGGCTGCCTATTGAGGTTCAATTTCAAAAATATGTGTAGTATGGCCTGCCCATTTTGAAGGTTCATTTACAGAACCTGTCTCTGAGCGTGTGGCTTTTGAAGGTTCATTTACAGAACCTGTGTTTGTTGTGTTTATTTGTGAGAGTATGCTACCCTCCAAAAAATCCAACATTATATCACAGATTTGAATAATCTTTAAGGGTTTGTGGGTGAAGGAAACAAGAATGCTGTGAAAAAGGAAAACTTTGTTTTGAAAAAGAAGAAGAAAAAGAAGAAAAAAAAAACCTCCTAATTATCAACACTTTTTTATGTTTTTAGACCTTTGTTTATTGTCTCTCTTCCTACCTTTTCCAATCCAACAAATGGTTAATTTTTCATCTCATCAGTTCAAGATGAAGCATGGCTTCATCAAGTTTGTCTTTGTGAAAATTTCACCCATCTTCAAAGTTGAAAAGTAAGTTTTTTGATATGTGAAAATGAAAAAAAAAATCCTTAGATTGTGCTATGTTAGGTTGTTGAAGGACCTAGGCACATCATAAAATTGCAAAAAATGTGATAAGGGATTTGTCATGTCCAAAAACTGCTAAAAAAATTGTTGAAGTCATGGAAAAGTAGAAAGAAGAGTAATTTTGACTTGAGTAGCAGATGCTACAACTAAAAGCCAACTATTGATATTGTCAAGAATAAGATTTACTGTCAAGGAGGAGTTTTTTGGTGAAAAGTCAAAAAAACATAAAATGTCCAAGAGGCTTGGAGACAAGAGTTGCTCCAAGATCCAGGAAGACTTGGAAAGATTGTACTCCAAGTAAAGGCAAACACCAAAACAAAGAAAAATATCCAGCAAAAGTGCCGAAGAGGAGTGTAAGATCAACTAAGTATGGATTAAACTAAGCATGGCTAGGCTGAAAAGTTAGCTAAAATTATGGTCTTTTGTACCGAAAATATCTTGTAACTCAGTCTATCTAAGAGAGAAAGAATGAATTAAGTAAGGCTACTTATTGAGGTTCAATTCCAAAAACTGTGCTATATGTAATGTGGTCTGCCCATTTTGAAGGTTCATTTACATAACCTATCTCCGAGTGTATGCCTTTTAAAGATTCAGTTACAGAACCTGTTTATTTTGTGCTGTGTTGTGTTGTATTTGTTTGTGAGAGTGTTCTACCCTCCAAAAATCCAACACTTTTAAAAAAAAGGAGAGGGAGGGAGCGGAGAAAGGGAGGTAGCGGCTAGAGTAAGAAGCTACATTGTTACTTTAAAAAAAAAAGTCACATGAAATTGTTTCTTCTTAATTTTATTTTAAGGCATCAATTCTTGAATTATATTTAGAACTACAAAATGTAATTTACTATCATAAAACTTGAAACAAGCTACCTTAATGCAACAATAAATTGCAAACTTTGAAATAGCACTTAATGCCATAATCAACTAGAATTACTTACCATTAAGATAATCCTCAAAGCCAAAATCATCCAAGGTTCCTGTATGAGCTTCAAGTCCTAGCATTGAAGATGGAATTGGTCCTGGTGGCCTTTGAAACCTGTAAAGTTCTCAAAGAGATATACATAACAGAAAGATATCAGTATAGACCAATAAATGCCAAACTAACAATGTTAAGTTACTCCTGAAGAAGAAAAAAAAGAATGCAACATGATTGGCTTAGTATTGAATATTGATAGAGTATGTTTATGTAACATATGAATAGAATATATATATATATATATATAGAGAGAGAGAGAGAGAGAGAGAGAGAACTTTGAAAACGTAAACAAAATGATGATTCTCTCTCTCTCTCTAACCTAAACAAAATGATGATTCTCTCTCTCTCTCTCTCTCTCTCTCTCTCTCTCTCTCTCCCCCCTAAACAAAATGATGATTCTCTCTCTCTCTCTCTCCAACCTAAACAAAATGATGATTGTTGCATTCAAGTTATGTACGAAGCCTCTCTCTCTCTCTCTCTCTCTATCTATCTATCTATCTATATATATATATATAGAGAGAGAGAGAGAGAGACTCTCTCTCTCTCTCTCTCTCTATATATATATATAGATAGATAGATAGAGAGAGAGAGAGAGAGAGAGAGAGAGAGATAGATAAAAGAGAAAGAACCTTCATAAAAAACAAGAAAACATAGAGATCAATCCTTCAAGCAAAAATGTGAAATAGGATTTTCAATTTTCGTAAGTATGAATTCATCAAGGACAAAAAGACCTTTGAAAACCTAAACAAAATGATGATTGTTGCATTCAAGTCATGTACGAAGCCTCTCTTTGATCAAATCTCCAAGTTATCAAGATTGCAAATTATCATTTCAAAGTATAATTTTCAAACAAAATTGCAATGTTGCCAAAGCAATATACCCATGCTTTACAATTCATGCTGTGGAATATGAAATTCTAAATTACAATGACAAAATTATACAATAGTCTTCAACAGTGAATTTTCATTTAACCATACCAAGATTCATAAAATGCCTTCTAGCATAATTCAGAAAAGTAATTAACTTTTTTTCCCCAAAATGATCACAATCGCCAAATGAATAGCCTCTATCACAATTCATAAGGACTATAAAATGTACAACAAAAATGTTGTGTACCAAAATTAACACCTCTAAATCAAACCTCACTTGCTTGGGCAGAAGTCTCTAACTACTACATAATGGAAATCTTTAAACATGATTCCCTGGTCCCACATTGTTCCCCTTTCAGCACAGACAAAATGTTGAAAAAAATATCTTTAAAGATGAATAGCCTAATTCACTACCATGTATGAACAGTACATCCTCACCACCAGATGAATACCCCCTTATTTTTCTCTGACAAAAAGTTCAGAATTGATCAGATACATCTAAATACTACATGTTGAACATTTATGATTCTCTGATCCTACACAATTCCGTTTTAATATTGAAAATAAAAAATCCTTGCAATAAATAGCCCAATTCACCAGGGCTTCAAAATGTATGATTGTGTAATCCTCATCTGAAAATCAACATACGCATGAAAATAATTGATTGTCCGTCCATTTTCACACTACTCTACTACCATGGATGGAAACGCATATGTTTCCTTACCTACATAAGATGTCTTGGCCTACTACTTTTCACCTGAAATTTTGAAAATCTAATCTTGCTTCTAAACAAATACACCACAAATACCTTAATACTCCATCCAAAAGCATGCATTACAAGCAGTCAGAATCAATATCACACTAGTCAAATTATTCTATGAAATGCCTAAAACACATAGTTTAAAAACCCTAATTCACAACAAAAACATCTTTCTTCTTACCTAAATATTAACAAAAAAATAATTAATCATAAAATCCAGTAGCCAAAACTTATACCGTGAAAGAATTTGCCTATCAAGATCCATCTTCAAGTGAAAAGCCGAGCCATATGTGTTTGCAAGAATTATTCTCCTCGTCTCCAGTTGAGTCTTCCTCGTCTAAAAACCAAACACACAAAAACCTCAATTCAATTACAAACAAATTAACTGTAGATTCAATTGATTTGTTATTTCCCTAATAACACATTGGGAGAGAGAGAGAGAGTAAAAGTAGTTACATATTGATAAGCGGATTCGAGAGGATGAGCTCCGACGAGATCGCTTTTAACGCCGTGAAGGCCAAATAGAAGAGCATCGTTTTGGATCCCTCCGATTTCATGTGCAATTGTCTTTGGCGCTTCCATTCTTTAACTCTTCTCTTTCTTCTTCTTCCTCTTCTTCTTCTTCTTCTTCTCCTTTCTCTCTCTCTTTATTGTCTGTCACTGACTGGCTTTGTGAACAAGCAAGCAAAAACTCTTGTTAAACCAAAACGGTGCCGTGGAGAACAAAGTTGTTGAATATATTTTTTTTCTTTATAATTATTATTATTATTTTTTATTTTCTCAAATAGTTAATTTTAATATTTAAAATTAAGAAATTATTTTCACAGCTAGCCTTTTCACTTTAATTCTCAATCTCAATATTTTTATTCAATTTATATCATTCTCAAAATGCAACAAATCAATAATTTAATATTTATTTATTTATTTAAATATAATAATCAACCATATAATTAAAAATAATTTTATTACATAAAATAATTTTTAAAATTATAAAATAAAAAATTCAATAATTAAAAAGAATGAAATAAAAAATAAAAAAATTTACAATATTTATTTTATTATACATAATAAAGATATTTAAATATAAGGAAAAACACATTTTAATATTTTTATAAAAATATCACCTTACATTTTTATTTACGAAATAATTTATTTTTATCTAAAAAATATTTTAGAATCAGTTGGCACATCTATCAATGTTATTTTAAAAAAAAAAAAGTTAAAGAAACACCATTTTACATTTAGTTATGTATTAAAAAATTATACGTTAGATATTAACCTCAAAGATTAAATTTGATCAATAAAATGAATAACAAACTCAAATTATCAACTGAAATTTAATAAAATAACCAGCTAACCATTTAAATTTTAAAATTAATAATTAAAATATTATTTTATTCAAAATTAAAATAAAATATTTTAATATATTAATAAGGTGAGATTATTTTGGAGGCTGAGGGTAGAGTTCATCAATCAACTATGTTAAAATTCCCTGTCTAATATGATAAATAAATAAACAAACTTCAAAGTGTTTTTTAGTAATTTAACTTTCTTTCTTTTTATGAAAGATTACTTTGTGTATCGGGTTAGTTTCATTCATAATCTCTTAATTTTAACTAACGTATTTTATGGTTAACTTTAATTTGTAACGATAAAATTTTTGAATTTTAGTTTTTAAAATATAAAAGTTCCTTTACAGAAATAAATTAATATTTAATTATATTTTGATTCCTAATTTTCAAAATACTTTTCATATAGGTCCAAAATTTGTTTAATTTGCTAGTTTATGGATGAAATTTTTGGAAAGAATTCATTAATCCCGGGAAAAGTATATAATAGTATAAAATATTTTTCGATTACAGACAGAAAAGAGCATCCACTGATATAGTGGGAATATTCTTGGGTTTGCGGGAGAATTAAACATATGGACGAATTAATTAGAATTGATTCTATTTATAGAAATTCTCCCTTAGATAAATAAAATTGCCCATGAATATTATGGTGTAGCTGACATAATTGAATTTCTAGAAGAGCAGTATCCAGTTTTTAATCA
>CANXYC010972162.1:0-10750 GCA_948193065.1 Aleurites moluccanus
AGTGCCTTTTATCATATAACCTCTTTATATTGTTGAATGCTTCATAACCTTTGGTGCATGGTCTATGTGCCATTCCATTTCCATATGCTTCATATGCATAGGCTTTGTTTGCACCATTTCTCCTATGTGGAGGTTGATAGACCATTTTTGTTTCATCATTCTTCTTTAAAAATTTATGCATAGAAAAAGTAGAAGAATGTATTTTTGATAACCTTTTTTCCTTTGTGTCCATGGAGGTTAGCATTAAGAGCAATTAAATTAATATAACCTAGATGCAATTTTCTAACATGTCATCTAAATTTCATATGATCAACTTTATCACAATAATGACACCTTATATTATGATGAACATCATTTTTTGGTCTAAATTGAGGTCTATGCTTATGTTGTGGTCTTGGTCTAGTGTATGCAAATGAAGGTCTTCTTTGACCCCATACCTTAGGCATGTCATTCTTAGGTCTCATGACCTTATGTGGAGGCATATGTGGTAAATGTGGAGTGGAGCTAGATGCCTTAACGAAAGTAATTTTAGAGGTGGATGACTTACCACCTACACTATATCCAAGTCCAAACTTATTAGTTGGACACCTTTGAGATTCAAGAATCTCATCTAACTTATCTTTGCTTTTCCAAAGTTTGGATATAGACTCATTATGAGTAACTAATTTATCCTTCAAATTTTCATTACAAACATCATCAAGACTTTGAGTCTTTTGAAGGAAATATTTTCTAACTCACTTTTGGAGGCATTTAAAGTATCTATCTCATCAATATAACCATCACATTTAACTCATTGTTTTCAAATTATCATATTTACTTTGTAGTTTATGATACTTTGAAAGCAATGATTCCAACATATATATAACATCATCATTATTAGTGAAGTTAGAATTACTTATCTCACTCGAAGATATGTCCTCATCGAAAGCCATTAAGAAAAGATTGACCTCTTCATCCTTGCTTGCTTTCTCATCATCATCCGATTCACTTGAATCATCCCAAGTGGCCACCAAAGCTTTCTTCTTATAATTATTCTTGTTTTTTTTAGCCTTAGACAATCAGATTTAATGTGACCATACTTGTTACATTCGAATCACTTCACTTGATTGCTTCTATGTTCTTGCTTCTCATATGAATTTTTGCTTCTAAGGATTAAATTCCTTATTTTTAATGTGAGCATAGCCATATCTCCATCATCTTCCTCCTCATCACTTTCACTTGTAGATGTCTCCTTTGAAGCAATGAAAGCCAACTTCATGTTCTTTTCTTCAACTTTTCCTTGAGATAAGGTAATCTCATGAGTAAGTAATTTACCCATCAAATTATCGGTTGGAAGAATACTTAAGTCATTGGCCTCTTTAATGGAAGTGACTCTAGCTTCCTAGTCTTTCTTAGGGAGAACTCTAAGGATTTTGCAATTTATATCCTCAAGAGAGTAAGTCTTCCCATGCTTTCTCATTTGATTTACAATCACCATTAAATGATTGTATATTTCAAATATCTTCTCATTGGGTAGCATTTGGAAGAGCTCATATTCATGAGTAAGAATTTGAATTTTCTTACCCTTAACTTGATTTGTTCCTTCATGAGTGGTCTCAAGAGTATCCCAAATTTGTTTTGCCAAAATTCAATGGGGGATTTTTCCATACTCCTCTCTACTCAAAGCACAATAGAGAGAGTTCATTGCCTTTCGATTCTTTCCATTTGCCTTCTTTTTGGCAACCGTCCATTCGCTTTTAGGCTTCATAATCACAATCCCATCCACGATTTTTGTAGGAACCGCATGCCATTCTTCAACCACAACCCATAAATCAATACCATCACAATCCATGAATATTTCCATATGATTTTTCCTATATGGATAGTCGATGCCATCAAAATAGGGTGGTCTAACGGTTGAACCTCTTTCAATGATATCCGATCTTCTAGTTGCCATAATATTTGTTCCAAGATGGTTAAATCTTTGAAAAATGTGGAAACAAAGCTCTAATACCAATTGAAAGTCCCTTTGGCAACCAAGAAGGGGGGGGGGGGGGGGGGTGCATTGGTTGGAATGACAAAATAATGCAAATTAAAAAATAATAAGATGAAGGAAGGAAGAGAAAAATCAAACACAAGAGTTTTATAATGGTTCGGCCAACACTTGCCTACGTTCACTCCTCAAGATCACAATTGAGTATTTTTACTTGGTCCTTTTACGAGTGTAAGATCAAACCCAAGTGTTTAAGCTCACACTCAAACCTTACAAAGTATTTTCAAAGGCTCACACTTCAAACCTATACAAGTGTTTTACTAAGGCTCATACTCAAACCCTTAAGAATTATAAGAGATGAGAAGAAGAAAAATCCCTTTTTACTTTTTTCCAACTCTCAAACAATCAATGAGTTTTAACCAACTGAAAGATTTACAACTAATAGCTCACAAAAATGATTTTACAATAAATAAGTTTTTCAAGCCATAAATATGAATGATTAGGTGCAATAGCTCAATGATAAGTTCTCAAATGTTATTCTCTTGTATCTAAGCTTCCCACCAACTCATATTTATAGCCTTAGATGAAATATAGTTGTTTGGCTTCAGTTAATTCCAAAAAGTGCAATTGATAGTTTTTCCAATAGCTAGTTTTTATTGATGATTTTTCAGAGTAGCGGGAGCGACTTAAAGTATATCGGGCATTACTTAATAAGTAACGGCGGCTACTTAAAGTGTAGAGGCTGTTACTTAACTCATTTTGAGCTATTAGACCTTCTGGACTTCTTAGTAGCTGGTGCAACTAATTAGTAGCGAGTGTTACTTAATTTCCCCATATCTTAAGATAGACAACTCCAAATCATGCTCCATGCTTTTTGTTAGAAACTTTTAGTATACTACAACTTTGTAGTTTATGAAAATTTCAAAATCATCCATCTTAATACTCTAAAAAATCTAAATATTTTATTGCTCAAATCTATAAGACAGTTTGAGCATGCTTCACTAATTCTTTAATTTCTCCTTCCGTAGAAATCATAATCACTTGATTATTTTTGCATATGAAATTAGACATCCAGATCTTCAATCATATGAAATATCATATTCAAATTATTCTTCTATACTTCTCAATAATATTTTAAAGTTGCCCTAACTGTTTTATCCTAGTCTGTTAGCTTGAGTATAATTCATTTAAAAAATCATCTCCCTTTTCCAATGTCTAATGCTCAATCTAATTTATGTTCCTAAAATTAGACATCTATATCTTTCCATCCATATATAGTTCATCATCTAAATCAATTTACACAAAGGCAGCATTTGATTGAACTTGCTGATTTATTGGATGTGATAAACCTATGCTTTGGCAATGGTCATGATTTCTCATGCCTTAAATAACTTAAAGAAAATTATTAGCAAAAATAACATAATCAACATGTTTTGTTATCATCAAAATCAATATCAAACCCAATGGGTCCAACACTAATCTTTCTGGCATGACCCGAGTATGCTTGAGGTGCAAAATCACGTGTTCACAATTGCCCCCCTTCACATTTACCTGAGTTTGAAGGGTAAATGTGATAGTAGTGAATCAGGTGAGTTTTTGTCTGCTTGAAATGAGATATATGCATTTTTCTTGCACTCTGGATTGTCTGTCGATGTGTTGGTCTATTCTGACGACTTTGAGCTTTTCCTGATTTTTGAGTATTTTTCTGTTTGTTATGACTGTCTTCTTGTTTTAAATGTTTGCTTGTATGATTGTCTGCTTATCTGACTATCTACTTGTCAGCTTTGTATGACTGTCTGCTTGTATGACTATTTGCTTGTATAACTGTCTGCTTGTATGACTGTCTGCTTGTATGACTGTTTGCTTGTCTAACTGTCTGCTTGTATGACTGTCTGCTTGTCTAACTGTCTGCTTGTATGACTGTCTGCTTGTCTAACTGTCTACTTGTATGACTATTTGCTTGCTTCGATTATTATCTGATTATTCTACTCGCTGTCTGCTTACTCTGATTATTGTATGACTATTTTGTTTATTGTCTGCTTGTTCTGATTATTCTGCTTACTGTCTGCTTTCTTTGATTATTGTATGATTATTCTGCTCACTGTCTGCTTGCTTCGATTATTGTTTGATTGTTCTACTCACTGTCTGCCTGCTCTAATTATTGTATGATTATTCTGCTTGTTGTTTGCTTGCTTCGATTATTGTCTAATTGTTCTACTCGCTATCTGTTTGCTTCGATTATTATCTGATTATTCTGCTCACTGTCTGCTAGCTCATATTATTATATGATTGTTCTGCTCGTTGTCTGCTTACTCCTATTATTGTATGATTATTTTGCTCATTGTCTGCTTGCTACGATTATTGTATGATTATTTTGCTCGTTGTCTGCTTGCTTTGATTATTGTTTGAATGTTCTGCTGACTGTTTGCTTACTCTGATTATTGTATGATTATTCTGCTCGTTGTTTGCTTACTCTGATTCATCTACTATGGCTCTTCCAGTAGCTGGAGATCCAAGTTCTAGTTCATGAAACAGAGAGGAAGTTGCCTTCAAGCCTTTTTTGGAGATTACTAGGGAGATTTCTTATGTCAAAGCCGATGGTTAGATGAGGACTTACCATGTTCCAAATACAATTCCTTCTTTTGCCTCAGATTTTCCTGAAAACATTATGGTATGTGCCTTCTTCTTACCTTTGGAAATGATCATTTGGTAAATTTTGTTGCTTATTTTGTTTATTGTATCAATGTAGGTTCCAGCTAGTTATATTCAGTGAACTTATTGTATGGAGATGGCAATCACTTCCTTACTGACTCAGATGGAGATTGATAGATAGGCCCATTAGCAGGAGGATCCTTGCCGCCGGAGGAGGAGAAACTGAGATTATGATTATGATTTTGCTTTTTGTTTTATGCTTTCTGAACTTTTCAAATGCACATGATGTTTGTATTTTATGGATGATGGATGTATACATGCTATGTCAAGAATACTTCTTTTGGTTATAAATAAATAAATAAATAACGTCAATAATAGGCATCTTCTAGACGTTGCTGAATGTACCAATCAACAATATATAATTATTTTCCTTTATAAGAAAAAAAAAATTATATGTGTATTCTACAAACATAGTACTCGTTTTTGGATTATACGACTTTAATGAATGACTAAATAAAAAATAAATAAATAAACGAGGATTTAAAGGAAACTAGCAATAGATTTGGCAACATATTTTTTTATTTAATTTATATTTTTAAAAATATTTTAATATATACAAAGTAGTATTATTATTTTATTAAATTTAAATATTATTTTATAATAATTTAAATATTAATATAAATAAAATATATGAACTATGTTTGATAATTATATATAAACTCTTTTTTTTTTAAATAATAACATCATATAAAATTAATGAGATAATTTTTTTAAAAAATTAATTTCCAAGGGAGTTTCTTAAGATATAAACAGTACTTGGATCTGAACTCCAATTGAGAACAAATTTAATTAAAAACTCAATTGTCTAAAAATACAACTTCAGTTTTTTTTAGAAAACTCATTTAAAACACATTAAAAAAAATATGAAAACTTAATTTTAAACTCTCAAATTAAAAATTTAAACACCCACATAGATTAGCTGTCTACTTTTTCCTTGTACGAATTTAATCATATGGTAAGAAAATATTATGTTTTTTACCCCCCAAAAAGGACCATTTACCAATTTAGTGTAAAATTTTATGACAATCCAACCAAAACCATATAAAAAAAAATTCCCTTAAATTTTTACAAATGTATATTTAATCCCACTATGAAAATATTTTTAGAGGGGGTGAATAAAATTTTTGAATTTTATGCAATATAAACCAAGATAAGTATAAGCACAACAATTAAAGAAAATAAAGATAAAGATTTTTTTTTTTTAGCCAATTTTATAATGGTTTGGAGTTCAACATCTCTCCTAAGTCCACTTCTATTAATATTAATCTGATATTGAGGTTCCACTATTCAAGAGTTCGCAACTCAACTTGATATAATAGTTTTACCGGGATTTCTCCCTCTTTATAATGGAATATTACCCACCTAAATCTTTCTTTTTAAAGACTAAAGATTTTTTTAAGTCCATCTTAAGACTTTATAATGTTATTTAAAAGAATATAAGTTTAAGCACAAATAGCTACTACTAGCACAAGTTAGAATGAACACTAAATATACAACTATAAGCTCAAAGTGTTCAAATACAAAGAGAATGAGAAATATTTGCAAGATCAATGGAATAGTTATTTTAGAGCTTTTCAAAAGTTGTTATATTACCAAATAATCTTCTATTTATAGTTTTCAATCTTTGTAATAAATTATAATTGTTTTGGGGTACATTTAATACAAATTAGGCTTTGAAATTTTCTTCCAACGACTATAAATTTCAATAGCCTCGTCTTATGTGACAATTCAACCATCCATAACAAGCTTTATCATATCATAATGGTTGTTACATGCGTAAGTGTAATGGGTTTGAAGCTTTGTAACGGTGACCATTTTGCTCTCTGTGTCTTCAATGCAAATATGGTCCATTCTCATGTAATGGTTGTTATGACACCATAACGGGCATTCCCAAATTGTAAAAGCTTTACCATCTGTAACCGGCTTGAAAATTGATTTGTGTCTCAATTTCATTTTGAGCCTTTCTTCTATAACAATTGTTAGTGTTTCATAATGGGCGCTCCAAATTGATAAAGGGCATTACAGTTTGTAATGGTTTTGAAATTTGCTTCTGTGTCAAAATGCATTTTGCTTCATACTTCTTTGATGGTCGTTATACTTCTGTAGCAAGCGTTCTCATTGATTTGTAAAAAACATCTTGAAATAGACAAAATAAATTTGCACAAGAATACTTTTAAAGTACAAGAATTAATTTAAACATCATCACTCTAAATTAATTAAGGGTTTATGTAATCTATCATCAAATCATTAAATTAATTTAAACCTCATGACTCTAAATTAATTAAGGAATTTATGTAATCCATCATCCAAGGGTCAATAATCTTCCCCTTTTTAATGATGACAAAACCACTTGGATTAATTTATACCTGTTTAAATGTAAATGATTAAGGTTCATAACTCCCCTTAATCAATACTTCCATGTCACATAATATTTTATCATATTTTCTCAATCACATTCTTGATACCAATAATACTCAACTGTTGATATCAAAAATGTCAATCATTCAACATATCAATCACTCAATGTCATTCATTCAATAATTCAATCCTTCAATATATCATTCTCATACCATTCTCCTCCTTTTTGTTAATCAATCAAAAAGAAAGATAATCAATAAAGAAGGAGAAAACTCCCCTTAAATATAGTTATAATCATTAATTTGCATCATTCAAATAACCACAAGCTATAAACATCCATATATATATATAGATAATGCGAATATCCACAATATAAATAAACTATCCAACATCCATAAAGTAAAAAGGGATAAGTACAAAAAAAAAAAAAGTACCTTGTGGTTTATGCCATTTTTACTTTAGGGTTTGTGGAAAGTTTTTTGATAAAAGGGAGTTTGAGTTTTACACAGTTAATATTTTAGAGTCTACAACCCTAATGTTGTTAATTCCTAATGATGTGGAGTTGACGTGGTGTACTCCACTAAATTATTTTTTAAGTTGACATAATTACACATGAATTCCATGTGAAATTTTATTTTATTTAAATAAAAAAATATACGATGATATTTTTAACAAAGATAATTATTTACCTAATTAGATTAATTAAATCTCAAAAAATGCTGTGTCTAAAAAAATTGAATTAGTCTTACATATTTATGAAATTTGCCAGAAAGAAAATTTAAAAAAAAAAAAATTAAGACTTTGAATATTATTTCAAAAGCCCAAAAGAAAAAGAAAAAAGATAATCCTAATTTACACAATAATTCCCGAGATATATATGAAATCAAAAGGCATAATCTTTCATAGCAGTACTTTTTAAAAAATTGAACAATAGACCAACGAATCAGAACAAAATTTACAAACAAAGAACAAATATCAACAAATCTAACTAAAGATCATAAATGAACATATATATCGCTAGCCTAGACGCTAGCCTCCATTCTCATAATGAAAGTACCCGTGAAGCATACCCATAATGAAAGCATCCATGAAGTAAAAAAACTTAGATTTTGACATTCAAATCAAAATTTTTTTCTGTCATCACTACAAATACCGCTCTTCATTGTCCTCACTAGTGCTATCCCCATCGAGTCTGCAAATGGAGGCCACCATTTCAAATAGAGGAAAGAGAGTGGTGCCTCTAAAAATTTCCCAAATCACCCGATCCCTTCCTCCTAAACACAAGTCACAAATGCAAAACATTTATCAAAAGTCAAAATACACACAACTAACTGTAAATACATTTCCACTGGACTCTTTGATCTCCTCCTCCTCCTCAATGCTAGTGGATCCATCGATAAGTGACCTTAATTTCTTTAATAAAAGCATATTTGAGAACACCAAGAAGACTACATCTTGCTTGATGATGTCACCGAGATCGCGAAGGTGATGAGGCTGAGATGTATTGTTGTGTCTTCGATCTCCTTCTTGCAAAGGTGTTTTGATGTGTCTCGATTGGATTTTAAGGAAGGATAGGGGAATGGAATGAAATGGATGGATTTTGGTGGTGGTGGGGATGGAGATAGTGACGATGGCGGTGGTGGTTATGCATTTAAAAAAGAAAAAAAATAATTTAGTGGTTTTATAAAAGAAATATTTTTCTTATTTTTAAATAATTTTAGTTTTTAATAAAAATTTAAAATTTAATGATTTTTAAATTATAAAATTTAATATTTTATTATTAAAAAATAAAAAATAGAACCCACATATGACATGTGGATTCATAAAGATCCACATGGCATTATTTAGATTTAAAAAATAATTTAGTGGGATCCACATACGTGTCAATACCATATTATTAGAAATTGACAGTGTTAGGGCTGTAGACCCTAAAATGTTAACAGTACAAAGTTTAGACTTTTCTTTTGTCAAAAAAGTTTTCACAGACCTTAAAGTGAAAATGGCCCAAACCACAAGGTACTTTTTTTTTGTATTTATCCCAAGTAAAATAGCAATTTATAGAAAACATGCAAGCATGCACATCAATGTACCAAGTGAAATAATGATGCATGTACAAAAATATGAGTTATAAACATTAAAGCCTATCAAGGAGAATGTCCAGAAGGTGGAGGAGGAGGAATGTCTGAAGCATCAAAGCCCAAAGTCATGTCTTTTCTAAGAACATTGATAGACTCCTTCAAATCTGAATAGGAGTTCTCAAGAGTTGTGGGTCTGGTGTTAACCTTTCCAAATTCTTCAACTATTGTATTCTCCAAATGGTATAACTGAGAATTTAGCTTTATCAATTGTTCCAGAATTTGAGCTGGGATATAATAAGAGGAAGGAGGAACTTGGGAGCTTGATGCAGGCATAGAGGAAGAATCAAAGCTTTCTTTCTTTTTCTTGAAAGAGCTGCTTACCCAAACATCTCATCAACACTATCAACCGAGTCGAAATCATTATTGATGTCAATCAAAACAAATGATTCACCAACTTTCTTTGCAATACCCATATCTCTGAATGTAGACATATCAAGAAAGTCTTTAGGGGTGATTCCAATCCTATACTCTGGATTGTGAGAAATTTTAAAGTGAGCATCTATTTGAGTAACATACATTCCCAAAAGTAGTTCCTTACGACTCACAATGTCGTTGCTATATCTTTTTGCAAAAAATAAGTAGGTGAGAAATTGGTGAAACACACGAAGAGAAAGATCATATAGTTTAGAAGCCTCAGCAAACTTTAGGTCATACTGAGGAATGCCTATCAATTATTCCCAAATTGGAGAATGGTCCTAATTCTCACGGATTTAATAATGTCCACTTGTTTTTATTCTGAGTGTAGGTCCCAATTGTATAGGTTTAAGAGAACGTCTAGTTTTGTGCAACATTAATGTCATTTCTCCAGTAGGGGACACTTTAAGGGTAGTACAAAATTCATATAAAAAGTCCAAATGAAGACTACTTTTTATATAAGCAAAGTACTCTCTATCAAAGAAGTCCACACAATGTTTGGCAACTTTATCTATAGACCAAGTGTTGTCAAGTCATTAAAATCAAGTGGACGACCACCAATGGGATTACCTTGTCTCCTAAGTGCTAAAAATTTATGTTTCAGATTAGGAGTGGGAAATCAAAGTCCATATGGAAGCTTCACATGATCCTTTTTGGATTGAGAAGCAGCTCCAATGTCAATTCCTTGCCCTAAAATTCTTCCTCTTCCAATGTTCTTAGTCTTGGGCATGAATTCCAAACAATATATATATGAAATTTGATGAAGTAGAGAGGAAGTGTTTGGTTAGAATAGATGTAATCTAGATGAAGGAAAACAAAAAAGTGAGATAAAGGAAGAGAGGAAAATAAAACTTTAAAATTTATTAAAGGGTTAATGGTTTAAAATGATATGGATAATAATAATCTTGAGCTGTAACGAGTATTACAAAGTGTAATGGACGTTACGCCTAGAGCAGTCAGGGGAGTTACAGAGTGTAACTGTAACACCTTAGCCTAAACCCAAATAGGGACTTTTAGGGAAATAATTTTTCCTTTCTTATTGATGTGTTATAATATGTGTGAATGCATGGAATATATGTATATGCATGTTATATGACCTAATTTTTAGGTCTAGAATTGATTTGAAGTTAGATAGGACCCAATCGGGTAAGTTTGG
>CANXYC010972316.1:0-13315 GCA_948193065.1 Aleurites moluccanus
ACCAATTCTATGCCTAAAATTAGGTCATATAACATGCATAAATATAAATTCCATGCATAAACATATCATATTAACATATTACAAAGAAAGAAAAATAATTTTCCTAAAGGTCCCTATAAGGGTTTAGGCTAAGGTGTTACAAGAACCCTTCCCAACTAGGGCATCAGTAATCAATGTGCATATTATCGACAGTATATACCCACTACCCTATCGGAGTGGCAGCTCTGTCAAGCCATATTAGGGTCAATACAAGAATGAAAGATATTAATAAATACCATAATGCAACAGTGGTATCACCGATATCAATAATCACAATATCAATCAATTCAAGTGACAATTTGATCAAAGGAATATCAATAAGCAATAAGCAATAAGCAATAGAAATTGGTTAGGTAAACAACAAAGGTATGGATCAAAGATAGGTTATACATTGGCAAATGGAAGGTACAATAGGTATGTCACTGTCGCTGGCGACAATGGCATTCAAATTGGTAGGCCTATGGAAGAAGAAATGATAGGCCAATGGCTAAAACAACTAGGCATTTTATCAAACACATGGTGGACATAGTTGAATGGGCAATTTGGCTAGGTTTTGGTGCAAAGTTAACAATGCTCTTCAATCAACAACAAAGCCACATTGTCAACAACACAATAGGAAACAAATAAACAATAGTAAACAACATTAAATGGATCAAAATGGATAAGGAATACAAAGAAAAAACAAAGCAAAATCAAGGAAGTGAATAGTACCAAGGCATTCAGCCAAAATGAAGGTTTCACACAAGGTTTCTAATTTCAATTTCAATGTAATATACATGTTAAATGATGCATATAGAACTCACCAAAAGCTTCCAATTGCTTAGGAAAATTGAATTCCACCAATTTCCTTCAAAGGAGGCAAATATGGCAACTATGTGTAACTTGATTTTCTACAACAAAACAACCACCAATTAATCATCCAATAGCCTCTAATTAACATATTCTAAGTTTAAATATCATAAACTAATACTAATTCAAATAGTTAAAGCAAACAACTTCCATTGGGGTCTGGAAATTAGGAATTTCTATCCAAATGCATCAATTGATGCAATCTAACCTAAAACACATCCAATTCAATCTCTAAATCATCCAAATAACCTATAAAATCGAACAAAACAATTCCTTACCTTAAGGTGATGTAGAACCCGAAATCAACTTGCCAAAGATTCTTGATTTCCTTTAATTTTCCAAGCAAATTTAAGGTGGAGAATGGAAGAACTAGGTTAGATTTTAAGTTTTCTATGATTTTTCTCTTGAAATTGATTGAAAAAAATGAAGAAGAAATGGAAGGTGATGGTTCGTCCAAGATGAAGGAAGAAGAACAAGATGAGAAATTTTTGTCTAAGGCATCCTTATATATTAACCAAGAATGAAAAATTATATTTTGGTCCTTAAACTTTCAAGTAATTATACTTTGACCCCAATTTCTTTTGTAATTTATTCTGACAATTCTATTGAGAATTGGATTTTAAAGTGGGGAATCAAAAGGCATGTTTTTATTTATATTTATTTATAAAAATAGTTTTAGACTCAGTCTGAAACCCAGACAGACCAATGTTCACTATTCCCCTCGAAGTTTCATTTATTTATGATTTTGCCATTACTTACTTTTTCAGTGTTCCTAAATGTTTTTCATCTCTTTCTTTTTACCATAATTACATATGCATTTATGTGATCTTTTACCCCCTAATTAGAATCAAAAAATTAAACATTGCCCGGACTGTTATTTTCTCGGCAGTGTTTTCGACACTGACAATTTCTAGAAAAGTATTTCATTCGCTTTCTAATTGTGTCTCTAAAATTATTTTCCATCATTTCAATACCTTTAAACCACATACTGAGAATTAGATCATGCATATAAGATATGATTTCCTAGGGCATTACAGGCTCCTTATGAAGCATTGTATGGTAGGAAATGCAGATCTCCAGTATGTTGGATAGAGCCGGGCGAGAAACAGTTGGAAGGCCCGAAGTTGATAAAGGAAACAGTGGAAAAGGTGCTTATCATTAAGGAACAAATAAAGACCACTTTCAGCAGATATAAGAGTTATGCTGATCCAAAGCGGAAGGATGTCCATTTTGTAGTTGGTGACCATGTCTTTCTTAAAATCACACCAATGAGAGTTGTTATGAGATTTGGGAAGAAAAGGAAGATGCCAACAAGATTTGTAGGCCCATTTGAGATACTTGATAAGATTGGCAATGTGGCTTACATATTGGCTCTTCCATCAAATTTGAGCCATGTTCATCCGGTGTTCCATATTTTTATGCTGCGAAAATATGTATCTGATCCAGCACATGTATTGGAGATACAGGATATTGGGGTTAATGAAGACTTGTCATTTGAGGAGCTACCTATAGAGATTGTAGATAGACAAGTCAGGCAACTGAGGAACAAATAAATCCCAATGGTTAAAGTGCTATTGAGGAATCAGTCGATGGAGGAGTGCACATAGGAAAGTGAGCAGGACATAAAGGACAAGTATCCATTCCGTTCTAACATTGAGGTATGTATGTATTGTAAATTTGAGGATGAATTTATTTGGAGGGTAGAATGTAATACCCTGGATAAGCCTACCATAATTATATGAATAAAGTTCTCAGTATATGATTTGAAATCATCGAAATGACTAAAAATAATCTTAGAGACTCAGTTAGAACGAAAACAAAATACTTTTTCGAAAAATATCGGTGTCGATATCGCTGCCACAAAAATAGCAGTCCGATCGACGGATGAATTTATGATTCTAACTAGAAGGTAAATGATTATGTATATGCATGTGTAAATACAGTAACAATAAAGAGGTGAAAAATATTTAGGAACACTGAAAAAGTAAGCGATGGCAAAACCGTAAATAAATGGAACTTTAAAGGTATAGTCGAATTTGGGCTATTTGAGTTTCAAAATAGCTTTGAAACTATTTTTATAATAAAATATAAATAAAAATAAGATGCTTGAATCTTCACTTTGAAATCTAAATTCCAACAGAACTGTCAGAATAAATTACAGAACGAAAAATGGCAAAATTTAAGGAAAGTTTATGGACCAAAATGAAATTTGTAAAATGTGACTTACTATATAAGCCACACTTAGAAATTTTTTGGTCATTTCTTCCCCATTCTTGTCCGAAAATTTCTACTTCTTCTACCATACATTTTCCTTCAATTTTGTTAAGGAAAATCAATGGAAACTTGATTCAAACCTTGAATCTTTCATCCTCCATCCATTTGCTACCTTGGAAATCAAGAAATTTCAAGAAACAAAGCACTTGAAATTTTTGGCCATTTCATCAAATTGAGGTAAACTGTTGCTTTGTTTGATTTTATGGTTGATTTAGGTTTATTAGATGTTAATTAGATTGGGTAATATGTTTAATTGCATCAATTGATACATATAGTATTTATTCCAATTTTCAAACACTAAACCTAAGTTGTATGAAATGACTATGTGAAATTGGATTAGTTTATATTAATTGAGCTTAGAATATGCTAATTGGAAGTTAATTGATGAGTTAGTTATGGTTGAATTTTTGTAGAAAATCAATTTGAGGAAAGTTACCACTTTTGCCTACTTTGAAGAATTGGAGGCAAATCAATTTTGGTGGCTTATTTGAAGTATTAGGTGAGTCTTATATGCATCCTATAACATGCCTAAAATGTTAAATTGAAGTTTGGAATTCACCTCCAAAAGGGCCAAAGTGGTCGAACCTTAAAGTGGCAAAATTGCCTTTGATTTTGCTTCATTTTGGCTTGTATTCCTAAGCCAATTTGATCCATTTAATATTATTTATTATTGTGTTTATAATGCCTATAGAATTGCCTATAATGTGTGTTGTTTTTTATAATTGGGGCAATGTTGGAATTGCACCCAAACCTTGTCAAATTGGCCACCCAATGTTGCCCACTATGTGTTTGTCAAAATGCCTAGCTCAAAAATCCATAGGCCAACCATTTGAATGCAATCGTCGCTGTCACGACCCACTTTTGGATCGCGATGATTCTAGGGTACAGGTAGACTTAAGGTCACCGAAATCCATAGAACCCATGAACAATCCATTTATCAATCATTTAATCAATATTAACTCATTCATTAATGCTTAAATTCCATTTATTACTTATAAATTTTACAGAAATTTTGTCAGAGTTTCCTTTGTAACTTTAACCTTATTCCCGACCCAAAATAGGGTATTTCATAAATTACCCAGCCTGCACTAAAATTATTTTTACACTCCCAATAATATGTCATCCTTATACCCTCAACTTCACAGTTTCACAGACATACATAGCACTTCTAAATCTCTTTTGAAACATATGAATTTCATTTTAGCATTTTCAGTATCACTATCTCTATCATTTCACTATCATTAAGCATTGCATATTATAGTCATTCATTACTAAACTTTAATAACAAATCACATTATATTTTAACATCACTTAAATGTCAATTACTTCACTGTTCATATATCACTATAGTACTTAATCATCTAATTATATGTAGTACCATAGAGCTCTATGAGTTAACACTTATAACCTTTAGAGAATAATATTTTACCTCGATGTACTTGACATCCTAAGTAGGAAAAGAAATTGACTTGGAATCAGCTTCCTCTTATCTCATCCCTGTAAAAATTATAAACCAC
The DNA here is from genome assembly GCA_948193065.1 of Aleurites moluccanus. Taxonomy (NCBI): domain Eukaryota; kingdom Viridiplantae; phylum Streptophyta; class Magnoliopsida; order Malpighiales; family Euphorbiaceae; genus Aleurites; species Aleurites moluccanus. The sequence continues at coordinate 4,680 of CANXYC010972316.1, forward strand.
TATTTGGTGAGTATAAAATACTTAGTGAGCATGTATACATCATTAAACAGGAGATATAAACATATGATAACAAAAGTTGTCAATGGAAGTCAAGTGTCAATATATACGATGAAGAATATTAGTATATTCAATTTACATGACAAGGTTAATTAATTTGCACACCAAATGTCTTTGGAAGTTTGGAACAGGTAACAATTAAATCAATAAAAGAATGGTCATCAATGGTAAGAAATAAGATATAAGCTTGGAATCAATGAACAGGTAAACAATACTCATATCATATAGATAAGATAGATAAAGGGCCATAACACATGTAATCTCATATCAATCTCATATCATGTACATAAGGTTGATCAGGCCCTATGGCTAGGACAGTTAACCCTTCCCAGCTAGGGTATCACATATAGTCAATGTGCACATTGCTGACAATGTACTCACTACCCCGTCGGTGAGGCAGTCTGTCAAATCTACATGTAAATAGGCCAATGTAAATCAATAACAATATCAAGTATTCATTAGGAACATTACGGTACAATGGCTTTCGATCGATACACATGACTTACTTGTCAATCAATGTCAATATATTTCATTAATCATGTATTGGTTTATTTTCTTGATACAAAGGTAGCAATTACAATAAATATCATGAAATGTGGCTAAACATTTGGTGTGCATACTTTTAGGAGCAATTTGGGTACATAGTCAACCAAGTACAATAGGCATTTCAATATCAATAACAATCAATGGATTTGGTGATTTCAATCATAAAAATGATCAAAGAATAATCAATAATAGCAATGTGGCACTTAACCAAGAAAGAAATATGTTCATTGATTCAACAAATCAAAACATGAGTATACATAATGATGTATACATTACTCACCTTAGCTTATAACTTGTATATTTTCCATTTCCTTTATCCATGATTCTTTGCCTTATCTCTTATGGTACCCATCACGTCTCTTATTCATTCTTGACTCTACATATCCAATTAATTTTCATTTAGATACTATTTAACATAAACTTACATTACTTATATTAAAGAAAATTCCTCAAATTTTCAAGTTACTAGGATTTTTCTGTGCAAAATTCTTTACTGGCAGCCTGTGTTCCATTATACATATTTCTTTCTACAATTATCCAATTACTTTAATTATTATTCCTAATTAAACTTAACATATAAGGTTCTAACATATCCAAATTTCACATTAAACTCATTACTACACAATTTATGGTGTTAATTTAAACTTAGATTTACAACCAATCCTGTTGCTTGCATTCTGCCTACAAATCTCATTCTGGCAGATACTGTTCTTTTGCTAATAACTCAATCGATACTTAATAAATTACTGTAATTCCTTTTCCTATTGAAAATAGACACATAAAATTATAACATATCCAAATTTTATAATTTTTGGATCACTGAACAATTATTAGTGAATTTTCAAATTTAAAATACTGCTCTGAAATCTTTATCCAAATATACCCAGTTTCCATACCTATAATTAATTTTGTACTCGTTCAATTACAAAAAAAAATTCAGTAATTTAGAAACACATAAATAAAATCTTTTATATTTAATACTTTCTCTAATTCAAACTTTAAGACCCTTATATTAATAGAACTCTGTAACCTATGTTCTGTTAAACAGTTATTCCGGGTAGTCTATACTTATAACCTAATATATTATAAACCACAAATCCAATTGAAAAACACTTTTACAGGATTATATATAAGACATAAATTAACACTTTTCATGTTGAATACTTCTTCTAATTTTGTATCTATCATTATGTACAATAAAAAAACAATAGCATTCTCTAGAAAACCTAATTCCAGGTCAGTCACAGTTTTTACCTAATAACTCTTTTTTCACTTTGAATTTTCCAAATTCTTTTACATATATCTAATTAACATATTTATCTATAACTTTTATGTTTTAACCATCTTCAAATTAAGTCATTAAAATTTCAGAATATTAGCCATAATTTACTGCCTTAAAACATATTTTAGAAACTGTATAAACCCTAGCTCATTCTTTACATTTTTAACTTAATTACCTCAATTATTTGCCAAATCATGCTATAGAACTCTTAAATACAATTAAAAATGATAAGTTTAGAATCATTACCTTGCACTTAGATGATTTCTTTTCCTTCTCTTTTTCTTTTCCAAAATAGCTTAACATAATCTCCATCAATTTCCTCTTCTCCCTCTTCTTTCTCTCATCTCTTCCAATCTAATTTTGATTGATTTTGGGCAAATTGTTTCCATTCCCTCTCCTTATTCTTCCCTCATTATGGACTTATAAATGCCTTAATAAAATCCAACAACTTTTGTCAAGTTTTGTGTAGGAAAGTTAAGAATTTTCTAGAATAAGGTGAGTTGTTAGCTTAATAGGTTGACAAGTGTTCTTTCTTAACTTAATATGTTTCTTATATATATATATTATAATCACTTGGCTAGTATTTCTCTTCAATGGTCGGACTTCCAAGCTTCTTAACAATTGAATTCCCTTTAGCTAATTAATATATATACTTTTGATAGTCAACTTAAGATAAACTTAACAAATTTTAGTTTTTTTAACAATTGACAAGTGTAAAGTTACCTATTTCTTTAACTTAAATTCTTTGCCTAATAAAACAATTTACTTTCTATTCATGAACTATGTTGGCCGGCCACCTAGCTTCCTTCTAGAAAGGGTGGGTCCCACAACTTTGTTTAATTGTAATTTGGCTCAAAATTTTCCTTATTTGTATTTTTGACCCCAAAACTTTCTGTAATTTATTCTGTCTATTCTGTTTAGATTCAACCTCAAGTGTGGGGAGTGAAATATCTTATTTTAAGTTGTTCTATTATTTAAAAATAGTTCTGGGTCATTTCTAGATCCCAGACAGTAGATTTCCAAAATTGCCCCAAAGTTGCCTTTATTTATAATTTTGCCATTACTCTTATTTTCAGTGTTCCAAAACCTTTTTTTTAACTCTTTTTTTTCAACATAATTTCACATAAAATTAACTTATTTCATCCCCCCAAGTTTGGGTCAAAAATTCTTAAATTAGCCATATTGCTATTTTCCTGACAGTATAATTAACACCGGTATTTTTTGGGATAGTGTCTCCAAAGTGGCTCAATTGAGGCTCAAAATTTCTTAAATATTACTCTCTATCATTCTCTGTATATTTCAATAATCAATTGAGCCTATTCATACTTCAATTAATATTATATTTGTTACTATAGTCCGTTATATCTATATTGTCTTCTGTACTTCCTCACTATCCATTGTTCTGTCTACTGGGGTATTACAGTCGCCAGCTATAATGGCATACCAATTGCGTCAATTTTTTGTCCATAAATGACCAACTTACATTATATCTCATTGTTGGTTGTCAAACCTTTGATCATTGTATAATCACTCGTTATTACTATTCGTTTGGTTCTATTGCTCATTGAATTGATTGATGATGAGTTATTGATACTTGGTGATATCATTATTGTGCAACGGTATCTATTGACTTGTTTCATGTTTTTATTGCTTCTGATGTGATTTAACAGAGCTGCCGCCCCGACAGGGTAGTGAGTACATACTATCGGCATTGTGCACAATGTATTGTTATTATGCCCTAACTAGGAAGGGTTAGCAATCCTAGCCATAAGACCTGATCTGTCTTATGTTTATTGATATGAGATTAATATTCTATGCATTTCATGGCTCTATATCTGTCTTATCCATGTGATATACCTTCCTTTGATATGAATACTGACTTTTCAGTCATTTCTGTATTTGATTCTATATCCGGAGATTTTTTAGCAGATTGATTCATTTATTTCATTTGCCTATTATTTATTGATATTCCATTATCTATTTATTGGTCAATGCATATTAGATTCACTAAGTATCTTTTATACTCAACCCCTCATTGTTTCCCATTTTCAGGTGCAAGTAGGAGGCAGATATCCCAGCATTTTTACTCTCTGTGGATACTGCAATATTTATAGCAGTGTAATTATATTAAATACTATATATTTTTGTATGTTCATATCCAAGCTGCTTCATGAGTTATGTATGGTATAGTTAGTTTATGAACATGTATGTATGGGTATATTGGAGATTAATTAAGGATATGATATGATATGATGAATGCTACAGCCAATTACAGTAAGAATTACAGACAGTTTACAGAGTGACAGAGTGAATAGTAATTAGGCAATTGAATAATGAATTGATGATAATGGATGATTACACGTGATAATGGGTTCTACGGGTATCGGTCGCCTCTGGCATCTCCCATACCTTAGGACCATCGTGCCCCGGGAACGGGTCGTGACAATGATGAAGTTGACTTTAAAGTTCTTTTGTCCAATCTGATTTCCCCTTTTGTTATGAATTTTATACTTTACTCTATCCATCAGATGGATCTAAGTTTTATTACAACCTACATGGAGGTTGGTCAAAGAGACCATTATAAAGCCAACCATGCGGTCTTCCAACAGAATGATGCAATGGGAAGGGAAATCATTCTTTAGGAAGATTTTGCACATACATATAAATTTTTTCATCCTTATTTGGAGTTAGTAATATTTTTTTAAACCTTGAAGGCTCAGTGATAAACTTGAAGAAGACAACCTTTGCTCCTTATGTGAGACAATTAATGTTCTCTTAGAACATTCTTGTCGGACAATGTCGATGATTTTCCTTTATGCCAAAGTTTATTGATCCTTTTGCCTTTTTCTCTTCTTTTTTCTCTCATTCTCTTTTTTTTTTATGCATTCAAATTGGTTTGAATATAAAAACAATCAAAATGAGGGAGCAAGATATAAGCATGTAAGAACTCAAACTTTCATTAATCATACATCTATAGTTACATGCAAAACGAAAAAAGGACCAGGATGATCAATTATATACTCAAAAAGGAAAAGAAAGGACATGACTCAATGGACTCTGACTTGAACTTAGAATGGACTCTGACTTGGACTCAACCTCAGACATGTCAGACTAGCTTGGCTTGAACTCCTCCAAAAACTATGCTTGTTGGACTTTGGTTGTCATGGTTGGTAAGATGAGGTGAGTGAGGGATTAGGCTGCTAGTTAAGATTTTGGCTTTGGAGGAAGAATATCTTCAATATCCACCAAGTCTTGGATACGATGCTACAGAATCTTGCACGTTTTTGTTTTATGACTAGTGCTTTGGTGTGCTCACAATATTCGTTCTCATTCCAATATATTGTCAAAGGATTTAGAGGTGCCCTAGACTCTAATGTTTTGATTAATTTTGATTCCAAAGCCTTCTTGTAAACCATATTCAAAGTGTAATACCCTATAAATTTCTACCTCTCATGCATGAATTAATTCTCAGAATGTAGTTCATTAGTCTTGAAATGATGGGAAATAATTTTAGAGACATAATTAGAAAACAAACTTGATACTTTTTCGGAAAGCGGCGGTGTCGGAAACATTGTCGAGAAATTAGCAGTCCGGTCAACAGAAGAAATTCTGAAGTTAATTTAGGGGTAAAAGATCACCATAATTTATGTTTAATTTTGGTAAAAAGAAAGAAGTGAAAATAATTTAGGAACACTGAAAAAGTAACTAATGGCATAATTGTAAATAAATAAAAGTTAAAGGTGAATAGTAGAAATTGGTCAGTCTAGGTTATAGAATGACTCCAGAACTATTTTTATAAATAAGTATAAATTAAAATAATCTTATTGACTCTTTGCTCTGATATCTAAATCTTAACAGAATTGACAGAATAAATTACAGAAGATTTTGGACCAAAGTATAATGGATGAAAATTCGGGGATTTAGTTGTAATTTGCCAAATTGATTTTTCTTTATATTCCAACACTTAGCCAATTGTCTTCATCTTCTTCTTCTTCCTAAGGGTGGCCGAACCATCAAGCTCCATTTCTTCTTCATTTCTTTATCAAATCCTTGGAAAAATGATATAAAAATTGATTACTCATCTAGCTTTACCTATTGTCATCATCAATTTGTAGGAAAAAACTAAGGAAACTAAGGATTGGAGGAATTCTAGCATTTGGCCATTTCACTCCAAATAGATAAGAAGTTATTTGTTTGGTTTTATTGATTATTTAGATGTTATTTAGGTTGAATTTAATGGGTTTGGTTTTGTATTGCATCAATTGATGCAAATTTGTAGAAATGCCTAATTTGGTTAGCTTAATTTGAAGTTGTAAGAAATGACTTGATGATTTAGTATTAGTTTATGTTAATTGATGTTAGAATTAGTCAATTAGATGTGATTAGGCAACTAATTGATGGATTAATTGAAGTAGAATTGAAGTTTGGATCAAAGTGTGTTATTTTGCCCTATTGGAGGAATTTTGGTGGAAATGAGCATTTCAAAGGGATTTGAAGCATTAGGTGAGCCTATTTTGCATCCTAAAACATGCCTAATTAATTGAATTATTGATTGGAAACCTATGGCAAAAACCCATGTATGGCCGAACCTACCATTACTATTCACCCTTTGAATTTTTGCTTGGTTTTGCTTGAGTTTCCATAGCCATTTGATCCATTTTAATGTTGTTTAATTGTGTTTCTTTGATGTCTATATTTTGTTTGCCAATGTAGCTTTGTGTTGATTGAATTGGGCAAGTCAAGTTTGTAACCTAACCTAACCTATTGGCTTGCCATTGTATGCCCACCATGTGTTTGATGAAATGCCTAGTTTATTTGCCATTGGCCTATTGGTTTGTATTCCATAGGCCTACCATTTGAATGTCATTGTCGCCAATGACGTTGACATGCCAATTGATCTACCGTTTTCCAACACCGAACCAACTTTTGTTCCATGTCTTTCTTAATTGCCAAACCACTTATCATGGATTATATACTATCTATAGCATTGCCATTGTTCACATTGATAACTGAATTGACTGATATTGAACTGATTGATATTGGACTGATTGATTGTTGGATGCCATTGTTTCATAATGGTATCTCTTGTTATTGACCTTTATATGGCTTGGAAGAGCTACTGATTCGACAGGGTAGTGGGGAAATACTGTTGGCGATGTGCACATTATATTACTGATACCCTAGCTAGGAGGGGTTATGGTTCTGGCCATAGGGCTTGATCAGCCTTATGCTTACTGATACAGATATGATACTAGAGACCTATATGGTCCATACAAATATAGATTACTGGAGATTGTATGATTTCTTTTCATACAGTCCATCCCTTTATCTGTCTTTCCATATGATACTGAGCCTATACTGTATTCATTGGCTATACTATACCCTGATATTGATTATATATACTGTTATCTGTTCCACTGATACCAATGCTTTACTATTGCCTACTGATTATTATGGATGCATGTAGATTCACTGAGTATCATCTATACCCATTCTTTATTTGTTTACCCATTTCAGGAGAGGAGTAGGCAGCAGAATCCTGTCATCTATCTTCCGAGGATTTCTGCTACTAACTGTCTATGTATATATTTTTGATATTATGTATTATTATTTTTGGTGTTTATTATCTAGCTGCTCCATGGGGTATGTATAGGTTAGCTAGGAGATGAACATGTATATATGATATTTGATGATATATATATATATATACGAGTTATAGGATGATGTATGACTTGATATATGACTATTACATCCATTTGCAGTAAATTACAGAATGCAAGACAGAATAACAGAATGAATGGTAACTAATTAAAATAAATAATATATTGAGATTTATAGATTGTGCATGTGATACTGGGTTCTATGGGTGCCGGTCGCCGCTGGCATCTCCCGTACCCTAGGACCGTCGCGATCCAGGAAACTGACTCGTGACACAAAGGTAGGCCAAGTTCAGTAAAGATTCTTCCCTCCAATCTCATGTGTGAGTGGTGGGAAATGGCAGCTACTCCCCACCTTTCTAATTAGTGGGGTTGTTAGAGTTAGGAGTATTAGTGTTGCTTTTGTATCTTGAACTTGAAATAGAGGACTCATGTCACGACCCAACCCGGGAGTCGCAGCGGTCCTAGGGTACGGGTATTGCATAAACTACCAATACCTCGAAGAACCCAATTAACTATACTATATGGCATGCAAATCAGATAAACAACTTAATTAGCTTAAGAATGCTGAAGAAAATTCGACAACATCTCCTCTTTAATATGTCTATGCCCAAAAATAAAACAAGAAAATCAGCACTTCTAATAATCATCCATAACCATTCTCAATACAAGGATCCCTCTGGATCTCCATCAACAACTCAATATATACATATATCTGTACATCCAGAAATATCCATACATAGTATATCATATACCACCATAATATCATCAACAAGTAAAACTATAAAGATGCAATCTCAAACTTATATCTATATGCCAACACTTATATACAGTACTATGGAACTTCTATTCTGTACAATATTTACATATTCTTTTTGAGTTGAATAATTACATGATACTAGAAACTTCCAAGGCAGGAGTAGAAGATGCCAATGGAAAGCGTGCCTCACAGTTGACCTAAAAATTGTAAACCACTAAGGAATGAGTATAAAAATACTCAATGAATCCAGATGTATAAAGATGCAGTAAATGCTCATGAATATGCATTTGCCCATATATGGCCTGGAGAATTCAATATAAGATAAAAAAAATGT
>CANXYC010972407.1:0-16378 GCA_948193065.1 Aleurites moluccanus
CATGAAGCATAGATTAGCAACTCCATCCTTGCTAGCTTCATGAGTGTTTTCCAAGATGTCTCAAATTTTCTTGGCCGAATTGCAATGGGAGACTTTTCCATACTCTTCTATACTCAATGCACAATATAGAGTGTGCATTGCTCTTGCATTTCTCCCATTGGTCTTCTTTTCGATGGCCGTCCATTTAGTCTTGGGCTTCTTCACCTCAGTGCCATTAACGATTTTAGTAGGAATGACATATCCTTCTTCAACCATATCCCATTGGTCAATACCATCACTATCCATGAATATTTTCATCCTATTTTTTCAATAGGGATAGTTGGTGCCATCGAAAATTGGTGGTCTCATGGTTGAACTTTCTTCAACAAAACTCGCTCTTAAAGTTGCCATTTTGATCTTTGTTCCAAGATGGTTAAATCTTTTAAATAGTGGAAACAAAGCTCTGATACCAATTGTTAGTCCCTTTGGCAACCAAGAGGGGGGTGAATTGGTTGTTTACAGAATTAACAACAAATTATAAATTTAATTGAAGGAAAGAAAGGGAAGAAGAAAGAACACAAGGATTTATAGTGGTTCAGCAACCTTGCCTGCATCCACTCCTCAAGATCACACTTGAGGATTCCCTTAACCGATCCTTTTACGGGTGTAAGATCAAACTCAAGTATTTTACGGGTTCACACTTAAACCTTACAAGTGTTTTCAAGGCTCACACTAAAACCTTTACAAGTGTTTTCTCAAATGCTCGCACTCAAACCTATATAAGTGTTTTCTAAGGCTCACACTCAAACCCAATAAGAATTATAAAAGAGTAGAAAAAGAAAAAAAACCCATTACAAGAATTTTCCCAACACTCAAAGAATAGAACAACTAAAGGTGCTTTAACAATCTCAGCTCATTTCAAGTAAATACAAGAATTAATTTGATTTAATCTCTCAAACACTTAATTTCTTGTTAATCTCAAGTTCTCTAACCTGTTTGAGCTTCATACTATCTTGTATTTATAGCCTTGGATCAAATATAGCCGTTAGGATCCAAAATATAGCTGTTAGAATCATTTCCAAAGGCTAGTTTTATTGTTAGAATCGCGGCAATCACGGCCACTATGCCTGAGTCATGCCCGCAATAAAAACAATATTTTGCTACTGGATCTTTTTGAAGAAACGTCGCGCCCGCGACTTCTGGTGTCGCACTTGCGAATGTTTTTCTTCATATCTCAAGTTATACAACTCCAAATCATGTATTTTTTTTTATTTTATTTTTTTGAAAATTTTGAGATGTATACTACAACTCTGTAGTTTGAGATCAACTCTAAAATAATCCATATTCATATCCTAAAAAATCATAATATTTTATTGCTCCAATTTATAAGACAGTTTGAGCATACTTCACTTATTCTTCAATTTCTCCTTCTATAGAGCTCAAAATGACTTGATTCTTTTTCCATATAAAACTAGACATTCAGAGATTCAATTATGTGAAATTTCATGCTCAAATTATTATTCTATAATTCCCAGTAACATTTTAAATTTTTTCCATCTATTTTGTCATAGTCTGTCAGCTTGATCATAATTCCTTCAAAAATTCATATCTTCATTTTCCAATGTCCAATGCTCAATCCAATTTTTTTTCCTAAAACTAGATCCATATCTTTCCATCTATATATGGCTTTTCTTAATAACTTCTCCCAATTTATATAGAATTTGATATCACTTCAGACTATATACAAAACTGTCAGTTTTTCAGAGTTGTGCCTTTGAATTTCCTCGAGTCGTGCCTGCGAATTCATGCGTCGTGCCCGCTACCAAAGAGACACTATTCATCTGAGGCTACTAGATGATTTAATAAATTCTCATTTTAATTTTGTACCTGTGAATAAACTTGTCACTCCCGTGACCTCACCTAGTAGCACACGCAACTTCTTTGTGTCGCACCCGCTACTAGAGAAACACTGTTCATCTTGAAACTACTGGATGATTTTAGAATTTCTCAAATTAATTTCACACCCTCATCTGGAAAGTGTCACACCCATGACCGGAAGCTTTTCAAGGCTGCGACTAACTTTGTCGCACCTGTGATCAACCTTGATCCTAGAGTTGCACCTGCAACACACCGAAATTCAGCAAACTATAATTGTCTTCTTGTACTTCTCCAAGTATGATCCTCCTAAGCATGTGCACTCTATAAACTTCCTTAAAATGTGTTAATCCTATAGTTTGAACAATTTTCATGATTTCTCATGCTTCAATCAACTCAAACAAATTGTTAGCACAAATAACATATTTATATTATTTTGTTATCATCAAAATCAACATCAATTCCAAGAGGGCTAACATATATCTTAAGCAGTTCATTTCTATTTGATTTCGAACTGATTTCTTTAATTCTTTTTGAGTTGGAGGAATAAAAGACCTATATTGATCTCTCTTTCAGTTAATCTAACATCAAACACCAAAACAACTAAGTAGAGTTTTTCTTAGTTGGCTCTCTCTTCTTTCCCTTCATTAAGTTGTCTTTATCATAAGTGGTTTATTTCTCTTTGATTTTTAACCGATTTCTTCAACTCTCCTTGAGTTGGAGGAATAGAAGTCCTAAAGCGGTCTCTTTTTGAGTCAATCTAGCATCAGACACCAAAACAACTAAGTAGAGTTTTCCTTTAGTGGCCCTCTCTTCTCCCCTATATTCAGTTTTCTTTATCATAAGCGATTCAATTCTCTTTGATTTCGAACCAATTTCTCCAACTCTCTTTAAGTGGGAGGAATAGTAGACATAGAGCAATCTCTCTATGAGTCAATCTAGAAGCATCACCATTTTATTAATTTGACTAATCAATTCAACTTGGTAATTAAAAATTAGCAATAATCAAATCTTTGTGCTAATTTTCTTACTAAATCCAAAGTGAAACTTTGATCTGGACGAATCCTAAGAAGGTGCCCCCCGCAAAGAAAATTATTGTGTTCTTACCCCAAAATAAATTGGTGAAATAACAATTAAAAGAACCAAAACATGATAAAATTAAACTTTTCCTAAAATCAGACCAACTCCCTTCACAAAAAGGAAGAACTGCGTAGGTTTTGATTCCTATTCAAAGGGATACGCAGGCAAGCTGTTTCATAGCTTCAAATCCAAAAACACCAAAAACTTCTTTTTTTTCTTAATTTAATCTGTATTTAATATTATTTTGAGGAATGTGCGGTTAACCTAGAATTTTCATTGAGGATTAGAGTTAACATCTTCTATTTTTGAGCTTTTGATGCAATTAAACTTCTCTTACTTTCTATTCTTTAACATCCTCTATTTTTGAGTTTTTAATGTAATTAAACCTCTCTTACTTTTTGTTCTTTATTTTATTGTTATATTATACGTTTTATTATGCTTTATTCATGCATTGAATAATTGTCATTCTTATACTTGTTCATGAAATCTAATTTTCATAAATCGATTATTAAATGGAAAGCCAAATGAGTGTTACTTAAAACCGAAAACCTAGTCCCCAAGCTTAGTCCCGGTTTGAAGGTCTAGTGATTTTGTCTTTGGGTTATACTTTGGAGTCAAATTGGGTTTTCCTTTCTTTTCCTTTAAAAATAAAGATGGTGACTCTATAAATTTTTAAAATAAAAGGTTAAAGAGATAATTTGCAAATGTAAGGTAAAAGATACCTTTAATGCTTGGGAAACTGCCCCGGATTGAGCATCTTAGTGCTTGGGTGAGCCCTCACAAGTATATAGGTATATATAAAATAAAAACAAGTATATTTAATTATAACAATAGTAAAAAGCTAGATATATAATCAGTTCGATTCGGTTTGAAACTAAGAAAAAAGTTCAAACCGCAAATCTAATCAAATATTTGATTTGCTCTATTTTTCAAACTAAAACCAAACCAAATAGTTGTGAAACCTTCGATTTTGATTTGGTTTAGTCAGTTTGGTTTGGCTTTGTCTATTTGGCTTCCACCCCTAACAAATAGCATTATCATTAATTTGAGTAGGGGAATAATAGTTATTCCTGAGGGGTGAGTTTCCCCTTTGTTCATCTTTTCCTAAATCCCCCTAAGCTTATAGCAGGTGGAACATTCAAGTTTCCTTTGGCTTCATATGTTGTTGAAAATATATCTGCACTAGTATTCTCAAAAAGTTGTTGGGCGTACAGGCCTATCAGTAAGGTGGCTAATATTTTGTGGTGCCTCAAAATTTGAAGCGGACTCCTTCTTTTGTAAGGAAAGGTAACACTCCTCATTTTAAACACGAACAGACTTTGTATTCCTCTAGTGAACCTCTAGAGACTGCCTCCTCGAGTCTGATAAATCAAGGTGAGATTTCACCACCTTATTCCTTAGAAATTTAAAAAGCAATGGATCCAATCTATAGCTCACATTCTTAACAGAGTCATTGATGGTTTGCTTAAGTTGTTTTGCAGCTTTATCAATCATTTTTTGGAGGATTTAGATGAACTTAGCAACAGAAATATTAGGAAGTGGACTATCTGTAGAATGTCTACCATGATTTCTAGCAACAAGTCCTGCTGAAATTTCTTAAGGAATGTTGACTCTAAATCATGTTGTCATAGTGGCTTTCTCCTGGTCTTAAGACTCAATAATAGTGTCACTTCTAAAAAAAGAACTTATTGTGCTAGGAGGCATATTGCATGGCTATAATATTTTGTGTATCCCACTGGATATACCAAAGATATTGTTAGTCATTGAGTGCTCTAACATACTAATTTTGATGGATACAAATAGCTAATTATTCAACTAATATTGTTTGCTTGATTATATGCAAGGTTCCTTTTCAGAATGCAGGTTTTTAACTTGTAGCCACACTACTAAGTAAATCACAACCTCTACACAAAATTCACAGCCCAACATTCTGTCCAGAAGGTCCAATCGTTCGAGTCTAAAAGTGTAGCCCTACTATTAAAGAAGTAACGTCTGCAACAAAATAATTCACAGCCGCGAATTTCAAATCCAAAATCTCAATGATATAAAAAGCAGAAGAGTGCCTGCTACTAAAGGAGCTCAGAGACACATAAGCTTTTTGGACAAATTGGTTGAAGTGTCACGCCCGCTACATATTAAGTAGCGCCTACTGCTAAGTTAATTCAGCACCACTACAAGAAAAGTCGCAACCGTGAAGTTCTTCATCCAAAGCAGAGTCGCACCCGCTATAAGATAAGTAGCCCCCGCTACTTACTTAGTACCATCCGCTACTCCTTTTGTAGCCACCGCTATACCTGAAAAATTGACAAGAAAAATAGTCGTTTCTAGTACGAAATTTTACATTAAATGCACATTTAATGCACCCAAATGACTCTTTTAAGCTGATGACTATTTATATGGGTTGGTATGAAGTTAATAGAGAAACAACAACTATTCATAGTGTATTAATTCATACCTTTGAGCATTCAAGTGTTTTTAAGCTTAATATTTGAGTTTTATATTGTAAAGAGAATTAATTGCTAAACTTTAAGGTTGTTGAAAGGTAATGAATTTATAAGAGTTGGGTAAAAATAATTAGGTAATTTCTTTCTCATCTCTTGTAATTCTTTAAGCTTGTATGTGAGTCTATTTGTTAAACACATTGTAGGATTTAGTGTGAGTCAAAACATTTTCAGGTTTAATTTTAAATTTATAAAAAAGATCAAAATTAGTGAAATATTCAAGTGTGATTTTGAGGAGTGGACGTAGGCTTGTTTTGACCGAATCACTATAAATTCCTTTTGTGAATTTTTCTCTTCTTCTTCTCCTTATTATTTTTAAATTATCATTAATTTTTAAAGACAACCAATTCACCCTTCTCCTCTGGATTGCCAAGGAACTTTCAAATATATGTTATTTTTGGCTAAGAATATGGGATATTTTTGGCAATATGTTGTGGTATTTGTGGTCCCATTGAGTGTACCAAAAATTTATGTTGGTGCAAAAATTACAGACTTTCACTTGCAACATTTTTTATCTTTTTTTAGACTGAAATTTGGGGGTATATGCTACAAGTGTGAGATACTTAAATCTTGAGTTAATATGCTCTTGTTTCTAGTCAGATTACTACACAGGATTAAAGAGACCTAAACAACCATTGAATTCCTAATTCCACTTCTAAAAAGTTTTGCTATATAAAATGTCTCATGAGAGAACTAAAAGTTTGCAGTAAAGATAAATTATATTGCTTTAAGAAACTTGATTACATGGAGCTTTTATAGAATAAAAGTGAGAGAATATGAGAAATATAAAACTTAAAGATATTGATTTTTTCCTATGGGAGTGATTGTGTGCGTATGTATGAGATAGAGAGAGTTTTTCTATTACTTGCACTTCTGCTTTTATAGGTTCCATAGGGTAACTGTCTAGTAACCATTTTATCCCATTAACTACATTAATCCATATTCTTTCAGCTCCTCTACAAGTTTTCCACTAGCTTCATGTTTTTCAGCTCCACGTTCTTAAGTGCACGTAACTTCTCACTGAAGAGCACTCGAGAATTATCTTCCATCACTCAAGAATATTGGAGAATTCTCTTTTATCATTGGAGAGCACTGAAGAATTCTCTTCTATCACTGAAGAACATTGGAAAATTCTATTGAACACTGAGGAACTCTTCATTTTATACATGTAGAAAGAAATTGCCAAACAGTGATACCTCATGGCTTAATTACTTAGACCTTTAATTAAATTACATACTTAATCCTAGTCAAAATATGATCCAAATAATAATATAAAAACTGTGCCCAAATGCTAATTATGTTATTCCACAAGACATGATTCTTTTAAGCATTATAATAAATAATATTATATCAAGTTTATTATATGATTTAGGTAAAAATAAATTATTTACATTAAAATAGAAAAATTACAAAATAATTCCAGTAAAAAAATATGAATATCTTAATTAGAGAGTATATATATATATATTATAGTTTTAAGTAATGGGTTGAATTCTTCATTTTTCTATTCACTAATTTATTTATAAATTAATATTTCGTTTAAGTTATAAGTTAATGTAATGATAAAATGAGTTTTGTTCCAACATTAGTAGTCATAATTATTGTTTTAATGTAATGATAAGATGAATTTTATTCCAACCTTTCAAATGTGAAAATCGCTCTCCCAATGCTAATTTTATTTCATGTCTTCGTTAGGCTCTAATGACATGGTAATGGGTTAGCTTCTTTAATTCTAGGCTTAACCCCACCCGTTTTAACTAAGCAATTACTTGTTTAACTTTTTTTTTATCTTATGCTGACGTACTCAATTTAACAAATGAGGGGCCACAAGTTTCCATGAAATTTATTGAAGAGATCAAATACACTAATTCTCCTTTTTGTTGATTATTCCTTTGTCAGTACATATATCACAATCAAATCTTTTACTTTTGGGTCACCTAAACTGCTGGAAAATACTAAAAAAATGAAAGCTTAAAATACATATAAAACGGGCTCTTTTTTGGAATAAAAACCAATTTAAGGAATTGTTTTTCTCTTATATTGTCCTTTTGTGTCTCGTTGCTTGTTTATTGTCCTCTTTCTCTTGGTTGCTTCTCAAACTTAAAAACTTTTAGCATCCAATTTAAATAGAGGTGACACTTCAAAACTTACTAATACAAAGGATAATTGAACTATATATTTGTTTGGGGAGAGAATTCAAAACTTTTCAATCAATTTTTTTCTTTAATAGCTTGGAAGTTTAGTCTAATAATATTAATAATAATAACTTGAGCATATCTTTTTCTTTTTTTTTTTTAATAACAATAAGTAAAAAAATATATCATTAGTTATTGATGGTTTTTTTTAGCGTCTCATATCCTGAATCTGTTCATCAGTCGAGACAAGGAGCTCCCAACGTCGGACTCTAGACTTGACAGTGTAATATTTTGAAAATTTATTATTATTATTATTATTATTATTATTATAAAAGAATATATAATAGATAAATATTTTATAAATTCAATCGATATACAAAAAAAAAAGAGAGAGAAGCTTTGATCTACTGTCGTCTGACGATTGACAATCAATACTGATCCACTAGCATGTAGTCCATCTGTCGATGAGTCAATACTACAGTAACTTCCATTCGCCATCTGAACTTAATGTTGGCCAAAAACTTCTAGAGCAAATTTTGGCCAGCTTCAATCTCCTTTCATACAATTTTGGTGTTGTCAAACTGCTCTCCTCTCTGACTTCCCTTTGATACCCAATTTGCCTTCAAAAGTCTAAACAAAAAATTTAATCGAAAAATAGCAAACCCGAGATTATCAACACATTTTTCGGTGAATGACGGCGAATGAGTGAGAGTGATTGATGTTTTTAGACTTAACACCTCAAGACATGTCTGTTGGTACCCTCTTTGCAATTAGATACCAACCAGCGATAATTTTTTAGCAATTATCCGGTGACAAACCGGTGAGTTTCATCTAGCAGTTTCAAAATTTATTTCAAACGAGTGTTATGATATCTAAAATTACTAAATATTGTGTAGATGAATTTGAAATAATTAATGGTGATTAATTAAGATGTTAACACATTAATTGGGATGTATATATATTGAGAATTATTATGGGTTTTGTATTATGAGAAAGAATATATTAAATTATATTTTACCCATACAGGCCCATATGGGGGTATTTGAGGATCTATGAGTTGAATTATTGAGTTATATGTATTTTAGGAGGATTAGGTCTATTCTAGAAGAAACTTTGCCCAATATTTTGACAGATTCTTCGTAGTCTTAGAACACATCTATCTTTTAATTCTATAATTTTTTTTCTTATAATTCTTTGAAATTTAAGTCTTCGATTATCCAGGACCATCTTCAATGACTTTAGTACCAAGTCAATGTTGAGCCAAATTATCTCTCCCAAGGCTATGAGTGATACTATTTAATATATTTTATTTATCTTTCACACATTGCATAAATTGTATGTATTTATATCATATAATTATGCATTATGAGTGCATATGTGCATCATAAAACTCCATTGTGATTGTTATATTATAAATTATCATGCATATGACTTGTGATTGCTTGGATGATATTATATGATATGAGTATTGAGTTATTATGAGTTTTGAATGGTATATAACGACTGCAGACTTACTCATAACTTAACTTTGCTGCTAGTCTGGTCAGCATTGTGTGGCTTAGTTTAGTGATGGGTATGGCCTACGTATTGGATTTTAAGCAATAATATTTGGATTCAGAGAGCTTGATAGGAGATTGGCTACTCATATTGAAGTGTAGTGTGATTCCTATCAACTAATTCCCATCCTTAGGTTATTATGTGATTATTTATTTATGGACACAATGCATAAGCATTGAGACTTTTAGGATAATCATATGGCATCATAATTATATATTAGGAAGTATCATTCAATGAGTTGAGGCGCTCATCCTTATCTTACTATTTTTTTTTAAAGGATGCAGGTTGAGCCCTAAAGAAGTTAATTCTCTTGTTTAGTTATCCTTGCCTTTCTCCTTCTACAGTAGAATTTATTTTTATATATATTTGGACATATATTTAACTAACAATGGTATTATATTGTGTACTTTAGACTTCCACAATTATAATAGAATATATATATAACCAGTATGAGCAATTATCAGTAATAAGATTCTCTGTCAATCAAAAATCTAGACATTTTGAAATTATTGAGATTGTAACACTGCATAGCAATGACATGATTGTGTACAAATTCTACTTGACAGGTGGACCCATAGTTCTTGATTGGTGATATATGTACATAAGACACTGCAGTTTTTCTTATTGATATGATAGGTCAGGCTGACTATGTGCCCCATAAGTCAAGTCAGTACATAGAGTGTCACGTCCCACTTTTGGGCCGCGACAGTTCTAGGACACGGGTAAATCTAAAGTCATCGGATACCCGTAGAACCCATTAGCATGTTATATCCAAATATTCATTTTTCAGTTTATATAACCTGCATAGCAAATTACACTCCTTTTTTTTCCACCATCCGTATAACATTGATCCCGCAGTTCAAAAAGCAAACATTGCACTTTTATAATCTTTACTTGACTATTTCACTCTAATTATACACATTCCATTTTATTCACATTCACATAGTGCTTATCTTATTAATTTTTGATTTTATCATTTCATTCGTTTTTTTCCATTTCTAAACCTCATCATGTTTATAATATATCGATCATTTTAATTATTTACGTAATGCTCTATACTTCATTTTCCTATCTATATACAGTACCATGGAGCTCTAAGCATTTTACCTTTGACTTCACAAGAGAACTCATTATATTGAGGTCTTTAATGACCCAAGTTAGAGGAAGGAGGTGACTTGGGATACAACTACTACTACCTCATACCTGAAAAATGATTAATAATCACATAGTGAGTATAAAAAATATACTCAGTGAGTCATAAATATACTATTATATTTAGGGTTAGGTAGTCAATTAAGGAAATAAATACTATTAATTTGAGTCACATGTATTAATAACTTAATGGTCCAATTAAACATGAGCATAACAAATTCAGGGCCTCGTGAACTAGCTCATAAAATAACTCATGAAATTAAAATTATGCTAGGATATACACCCCTTTCTAGCGAGGAATAAAAATTATATTAATGTACACATTGCCAATGGAATTTATCCACTACCCCATTGGTTGGGTAGTTCTGGCATGACATGTCATCAAATATGTAATAGGTTAAGGTACAACACTTATGTTCACATTGCATGGTTTCCTTGTAGGAAATATCAATCATTAATCAATAAGAAAAAGGGTTTGGTTCACATGATAACAATGAGCAAATGGAATTTATAGTTCAAAGAACGGCTACAATATACATAATAATATACTTATAACTCATATTGGCCTTTAATCTTGCATTTCAACTCTCCACCTCTTTAATCTCATTCCATTGCACATTTAATCTCAATATCACCTTTCATTATTCCTTTAATGCTACATATTCAATTAATCTCAATTTAGACACTAATTAATATGAAATTACATTACTTAAACTTAATTTAAAGAAATTCTCTAAAATTCTCAAATCCTAGGCTTTATTCTTAATAGAAATAATACTTGATAGCCTATGTTCTTTTACCCATATCTCTCTATATACTTATCGAATTGCTTCAATTATTTTTCCTACTTAAACTAGAAATTCCATTCCAACATATCTAAAATTCAAATTAATTCCATCACTACACAATTTATGGTGACCCTTTGAATTTAATCATTCTTCCTTGCATTCTGCCTTGCAACTCAGCCACGGACATACCCTGTTCTTTTACCTATAAATCAATCTATACTAAACCAATTACTTTGATTATTTTTCCTATTTATACTAGACATTTAAGACTATAACATATTCAAATTTAAGGTCATTATGATTACTGTACAATTATTAGTGAATTTTCAAAGTTAAACTTATTGTCCTACAATACATATCCAAGCAGACTTCATTTCCATGTCTATAACTCAATTCTTGTTCATCTAAATGTAAAACCATTTTACAGTCATTTATTTAACATATAAATAAACATTTTCATATTTAATACTTTCCCTAATTCAGACTTTAAAGACTTTACATCAACAGAACTTCGTAACCCTTGTTATGTTTATCTGTCAATCTGGATAGGTAACACTTATTGCTTAATATCTCTTAAATTAAAAATCCAATTGCAAAAATTTTTTACAAACCTCTATATAAGTCATAAATTAATATTTTTCATGTTAACACTTCTTATAATTTTGTCTCTATCGTTCTATAAAATTAAAATCTAGTAGCATTTTTTCTGTAACCCTGATTCTGACCAGTCACGATTTTTGTTCTATTAGTCTTTCCTTACTTCGAATTTCATCAATTCCTTTAGCAGAAATAAAATTAACATATTTATCTACAACTTTTATATTTTGACTAACTTCAAATTCATATATTAAAAATTCAGAATTTGAACTACAAACTATTGCCTTAACATAGATTCAGAATCTCCTTTAAACCCTAGTTCATTCTTTACACTTTTAGCTCAATTCATTCAATTATTTACCAAATCAAACCATAGAAATCTTAAATTAAATTAAAACTGAAATTTAAGAATCATACCTTGAATTAACCAATTGAATTCTTCCTCCTCTTTTTCCACCAAATTGTTTGAATACAAAATCTTTCATCACTTTTCTGTCATCCCTCCTCTTTCCATCAAGCCGTTCCTAATCTATTTGGTTGGTTTCTATGGTTGGGTTAAAAATATTTGGTGGCTATTTCTACATGGGAGGTTCAGTGATCCACTTCCTCCTTTTATAGGCTAAAGTCATGAGAAAATCTTAAAAGATGGAGAATTTTGAAGAAAATTCTAGAATTGTGATGATTTGTCACTTTCTCATAATTTGGAGGACTACATTAAAATTTGCCATCTAGAATTCTCTCCCAATTGTCTAGCCACACTTATCCCCTCCTTAAGATAATTTTACTTGTGGTCCCCATATCTTTTGTAATTGCAATTTGGCTCATAATTTTCTTTATTTGCATTTTTACCTCAAAACTTTTCATAATTTATTCCATTAAGAATCAATATGCACTGTGGGGAATGAAATAGCTTATTTTGGCCTGTTCTATCATTTAAAATTACTCTGGGTCTGATTTTGTGTCTCAGATAATGAGTTTACGAAATTGTCCCTAAAGTTGCTCTTATTTATGATTTTGTCACTCTACTATTTTCCATCATTCCAATCACTTTTTTATTCCTTCTTTTAACCAATAAATCACATTATTTTAATTCTCTTAGTACCCGCATATCTATTTTAATTAACTTTAAATTCGATACAGAATTAATTCTTTAGACTATATAATTACTTCTGGTATTTTGGGACCAGTACTTATAACACTGTCTATCCATGTGCCTTTCTAACCTCATATAAGTCCTTAAATTATTTTTCCTCAATATTTTGGGAACTTAATCCTAAGTATCCTCAATAAATTCATGTAAGAACTTCTTAAAATATTATAAAAATCTATTACTATTAATAATGTAAAATTTTTCTGTAAAGATCGTCATTGAATATCCTATGTATATCTCAATATTAATTTAGCCTATTTATTCTCAAATTACAATCTTGTTCGTTACTATGATCCACTACATCTAACTATCTATTGTATTATCTTCTTGGGTGTTACATATAGGTCTAGATCTAGACCTTGATTGAAAGAGTTTAAGAAAGAAGCATGTGGACTTATTAAGCGAGTGAGATAGGTAGTGGATCCTCATAGGTATAGGTGAGTTGAGCTAAAGGTGTTGAGTCTTCATTGCTAAAGGTATTGGACCTTGGTTGCTAGAAGATGTTGGACCATGGTTATCGAAAAATGTTGGATCTCGGTTGGAGGAGCTAGACCTTGATGATAGGTTCTAGACCTCAATTGGTAGAAGATGCAAGACCTTGAAGAGAGGTGTTGTACCTCAACAGGTGAAAAAGCTAGAGCTAGACTTTTTGGTTGATGTTGGATCTTTAGCCTACATGGCAAGACAAAGAAAAGGGGCATCATAAGTGCATCAAGCCTATGGCATGTCACAAACTTTTTGATATTTAAGTTTGTGTGACTACATATATAGAGTTCAAGGCTTAGATAGAGAGTGAATTTAGAGAGATGATAATATTGTTTTCCCTAGGTGTTTGAGTGAGAGGATTTAGCGATGATTCTCACTATGATATTTTTCTAATGAAGAATGAAATTTTGATATTGAACTTCAAAAAATGACAAGTTATAAGAGAAACGACCAACTTTCTAGTAGATGATCTAGAGATTGCACTTTTGGCGAAGTCTTCATGGACTCTGAAGGCGGCTAGGAGGATGACAATTAGCCAGAATATTCTCTAAGTAGCTGGAAAGTTCCTTCTCCCAAAGTCCCTTCTTTAGAGGTCTCTTACCAAAAGTCCCTGCTTTAGAGGTCTCTTACCAAAAGTCCCTTCTAAGTTGGAGAAACTATGATATTTATAGTGTTCTCTCGCTAAGGGATTGGAGAAAATGAGTTGCATGGCTGCAAGTGAGAGATAAATCAAGGTCATATTATTTTGTGTTTGGACATAATAATTATGTATCTGTTTGAGCGACTATGATGCCTTGTTTTGAGGTGATTGAATTTTGTTTTTAAAAGATAGTAGAGATTGCATGTCAAATGAACTTATAATGAGTTATCAGAGATGACTTTTCTTGTAAGTTAAGCAGGATTATCCCTTGGTGAGACGAGGTGTTGTTGGAGCAAAGTATCTAGTGCTTGGATGACTGCTAGACGAGGTGTGAGGTGACTTATCTATGAGGCCTTGGTTTTGATTATCTCTAGTTGCTTGGACTTAACAGTTTAGATTTCTTGATGCATGATATCTGAAGCAATTGGGTTTGTCTTGGGCTTGGTTGGTGTGGCCCATATTAGAGGAGTTATTTTTAATTCTCATCAAATATCATATACTATTAATATAATATTTTATTAATTATGTGTAATCATCCCGAGCTTATTTATATTTGTGTATTTGTGTGTGTATATATGTATGTTAAAAATTTAATAAACAATCAGTGTTATATAGAAGTTGTTAACAATTATTTTCATAATTTTTCAAATTTGCTTAAAACTAGTCAATCCATAAATATAAATTATTATTAAAAATTATTCTTTCAATTAGTTTTTATATATTGTAGAAAAATAAAAACATGTAGAAATAAATTTATTGTTTACCTTTTATAAACAACCATTTTAAGAAATTATAAAATAATATATCTATTATCATTCTTATAATAGTAAGTATCAATCACAATTTTATTACTTAAAGAGAAAAAATAAGTTATAATTGAAGAAAATGGACAAAATTAAAAAAATAAAAAATATTATACTAATAATATATTAAATGAAACATTAATTGACAATTGAAAAATTAAATGTATCAATTATTTTATGTTTATTATATTGGTGGAATAAGGAGTACAATACTTTTCATTCAAAAAAAATAAAAGAAAAGAAAAAAGAGAAATGCAATACTTGCATCATATATTTGCTTACAAACAATTAATTATAAAAATATTTTTTAAACAAATGTATCCAATATATTTGAAATTGGATTTCAAATTAATTTTCATAGTGCTAATCAAATCATAAATAAATATTTTGTGTACTCCACTTAACATTTATCTTCTAGCTTAGCTATTTTTTCCATATCCATCATAATGAAAGAAGATAAATAAAAATAAAAAAAAGGTAAATAAACTTTTATACTTTCATAATAATAAAATATCATATTAATTAGATTAATTTTTATCATTTTAAATATCAAAACGTTATATTAGATTTCAAAAATTATTGGGAATTGATAAATAAAATACGAATTAATCATATAGAGAGTTTAAACTTTTCTTTGTTTTAGTTATAAATTACAAAAATTAAAGGTTGAAAATTTCGTTGCCCCTTTTTTTTTTTTTAAGCAAACATATTATTCCAACAATTAAGCAACCAATAATTATTAGATTAGGACTAAAAATTGCTCCTCATATATGTCATGCTAGCCAAGCTCAGAACAGACCTATACGCTTCCAAAGCAGGCCTTACAACATCTGGATACCAAGCTCCAACAATTCAGTCCAAAGCCTCATAAACAGGTCACCTCACTCCTCCCCTCCATAATCATCCAGGCACACGACACCTCACTTCAACAGTACATCACGTCTCTAATATATAGTTCTTCATAGCTTACAAGGAAAATCATTCTCGATAACTCCTTAAAAGTTCACCTGACATATAATTTGTGTCACCTCTAGAAAAATAGGATTCAATTACGACTATTAAAATAAACGCATCATTTTTCTATCCAATTATAAAATAATGTAAACTTAACTTATCAATAACTCCATGCAGTTTATTTTGTATTTCCCCAGAAAACTCTATATATACCCAACTATTCTCAATATACAAGAGACTTTTGGGAGAAGAGAAATCACAACACATACTACTAAGCTCTCATCTTTTCTAGTCGATTCAAGATCCTAGAAAGTTCTTACCAAAAGAGTAGTCTTTCAGACAGATTTAGAAGACTGACCTTTTCTACTTGAATTTGTCACTCTTAGAAGTCACAGTGAAAGCCTTATATACGCACTCACATTGATTTAAGTATCGAATATGGCTTAACACACTATTAATACTTATTTCTTATATGTCTTTGTCATGCATGTTTAGATCCTTCATTAGTTTAGAAGTTTAACTCCAATTTTTGTGATGTCAAAGTCCAACACATTCTAATATCAAAGGTCCAATATCTTCAAATAACGAGGGTCTAGCACCTTCAACGTGACATCTACACACAATGGCGTTTTCACTTGGAGATCCAAAGGGGCCCTATATATATATATATATATATATATA
>CANXYC010972794.1:0-10491 GCA_948193065.1 Aleurites moluccanus
TATTTGTATTGCTTAAGCTATATTAAGCTTATTTATGTATGCATGCCATATAGTTTTATTTATGGGTTCTTCGTGGTATTGGTAGCATAAGCATCACCCGTACCCTAGGACCGTCATGGCTCCTAAGTTGGGCTGTGACAATAGCTTATTTTTATCTATAGTTTATTATAAAAATAATTTCAAAGTCATTCTGAAATATAGGCAATGGGTTTCCTAAAATACCCTTGAAGTTTTATTTATTTACAGTTTTGGCATTATGTTGATTTTCCAACATATTTAATACTTTTCCATACTTTCTTCATATAATTAGCTATAATTATTCTTAATCTCTTATTATACAAGTATCTGTGAAAAATTAACTTAAATTAGATACTGTATAAATTCTCTAAAATTCTTAATTATGTCGGTATTTCCCGATCCGATAACTAGTTATATTGTTCAGTTACTGTAGCATTTTATAGAGTATTACAACTGTAATTGAATGATGTATAAGCAATAGAAGATACATAAATAATAGCAATAGGTATAACAATTATCATTAGGTTAGAATACAAGTTGGTCATTCAAGGTCAAAAGGTTGGCTCAATTGGCTAGCCAATGTCGCTGGCGACAATGGCATTCAAATGGTAGGCCTATGGATAAAACAAGTGATAGGCCTATGAAAAATGAACTATGCATTTTATCAAACATTTGGTGTGCAACATCCAATGGTCAATTAGGCATGGTTTGGGTGCAACTCCAACATTGCCCCAAAATCAAGTATCAAACTCACAATCAAGGCTACACAATAATCATTTGGTATCCAATAAATAACAACTCACAATGGATTAAAATGGCATGAAAATCATGTAAGAAATAAAGCAAAAATTTCAAGAACATGCCTTAATGGCATTCGACGAAAATTGAGTTTTTAGGGATGGATTTAAATGCTCATTCCAAGGTATTAGACATGATAAATGATGCATATTAAACTTACTTATGACTTCAAATTAGCTAGGAAAAATCATTTTCCACCATTTCCTTCAAAGTAGGCTTAAAGAGCAAACTTATGCTTCCTTGTGTTCTACACCAAAACCATCATTCATTTAGCTTCCAAATACATCAATTAAATATAATCTAAGCTAATTAAACATTAAACATCAATAATTTAGAGTTTGGTTATACACAACTTTAATTATGGTTTGCTCAATTGGGGATTTTCCACCAAATGTATCAATTGATGCAATTAAGCTTTAAACCCATCTAATTCAATATCTGACACACTTAAATCATATATTTAATCAAAGAAATCACTTTGTTACCTTTGAATGATGACCTAGCCAAATTCTTCTTCCAAAGTTTCCTTGATTTGCTTTAAGTTTCCAAGTGAAATTAGGTTGGAAATGGAAGAATCAAAGATTGTTTCAAGGTTTTCCTTAAGTTTTCTCTTAAATTTTGGCTTGAAATTGGATGGAAATGGAGCAAGATTTGTCTGGAAAAATGTGGAGAGAATAAGAAGATGAAGTAAAATGTTCTAATTGTCCTTTTTATACTTGAAAGAATTGTCAAATTATACTTTAGTCCTTAAACCTTCCTTTAATTAGAATTTGACCCCACAACTTCTGTAATTAATTCTCTCAATTCTATTGAGAATTAGATTATGAAGTGGGGAATGAAATAGCTTATTTTTATTTGTAATTTATCATCATATAGCTTATAAAGTCATTCTGGGTCTTAGACAGTAAGTTTCTCAAATTGCCCATGAAGTTCCACTTATTTATAATTTTCCCATTACTTGTATTTTCAGTATTCCAAAATATTTTTCAACTCTTTCTTTTCACCAAAAATTCACATAAATATAGATGACTCTTTACCCCTGGTTAGAGTCAAAACTTCTTAAATCAATTAGACTGCTATTTCCCTGGGCGGTGTAATTAACATTGGTATTTTTCAGAATAGTGTCACAAAAGTGACCCAGTTGAGGTTCAAAAATTTCTGAGTGTTACACTCTACCATTATCTATATACTTTAGTAATTAATTGATCCTATTCATACTTAAATTAATACTTCATCAATTACTATAATCCACTATCTACTCTTTTGTTTCACTGTCTACTATTATGTCTGCTAGGATATTACAAGAACAAAGGTGTAGGTATGTTATGCACAATTTTTAAGAAAAAGATTCCTTTAGATGGGTAGGTTAGGCACACTGTCTCTTGTTTTGTAAGTTGGATCAATTGTTTAGTTGGACACATGATTTTCTGTTTGGTGGGTTAGTTGGTTAGGTTTGGTAAATGTTTAGTAGATTGGTTTCACTGTTTGAATTGGATTTGTGGGTTTAATTTAGGCATAGATTCAAAATGGTTTAGTGGGTCAGGTTCACTGCTTGCGAGCAAGGTGACGACTTAGTGACTTCTTTTTGTGCATGGGGGTAAGGACCATCACTGCTTTGGTTTTAGGTGAAGGTCATTTATGTTTAGGGTATAAGGGTTTAGGTTCATTTATGTTTAAGGCATAAGGGTTCAAGTCCAACTCTATTTAGGGCTTAAGGGTTCAAGTCCACATTTGCTTAAGGCTTAAGGTTTAGGACTCAAGGTTTCTAAGTCCTAGGGTAATGGTTGAAAGTGTTCAACATGATTGGAACAAAAATGATTAGGTTGACTCTCAACTGGTTCAAGGTACAATCTAGACTTTATTACGATAGAATGCATGCTTTATGCATCATGAATTCATGGTTAAAAACTAGTTCATGATCATGGCTTGAATCATTTAGGGTTCACATAACCTAGAGTTTGAGTTATAGATTCATTGCATGAAAGCTAGGTGGCTTGGATTAAGGGTACCCATCACACTAGGACAGTGATATACCTAACCACATATGAATCAAAGAGTCTTGCATGGGTCCAACAGTACTATTGCCTATTACACTTCAAAAAGATTAAAGATTTATCAGGGGGTGGATGATTTTACTATCCCCCAATATACTCAAAGAGAGTTTCCAGGTCTATGCTACTCGCTATCTGAAGTTTTTTATTCATAACTGGTTATGCAAAGTGATGCATGCAAAATCAATTGTTAAATAAAAAGCCAAAATAAAAGTTACTTCAAAAAAAAAGAGTATGATTTTCTTTTCAAACCAATTAGTAGTCCTCTTTAACTTAAAAAAAAATATCCCCAGTAGAGTCGCCAACTGTGATGCCTCACCCGAGCATCGAGATGCTCAATCCGGTGAGGTTTCCCATGCATTAAAGGCAACTTTTGCCTTACATTTGCAAATTATTTCTTTAATCTTTTATTTTAAAAATTAGTAGAGTTGCCACCTTTATTTCTAAGGAAAAAGAACGGAAAACCCGATTTGACTCCAAAATATAACCCATGGATAAAATCACTATACCTTCGAACCGGGACTAAGTTTGGAAACTAGATTTTCGGTTTTAAGTAATTCTCATTTTGGCTTATCATTTAACAATTGACTTATGAAAATTAGATTTCAATAACAATTTATAAGAATGGAAAATATACGATGGATGAACAAGACATAATAAAATAAGTAATATAACATTCATAAAGTAAAGAATATAAAGTAAAAGAAGTTTATTACATCAAAAAGCCAATAACAGGGGATGTTAACTCTAGCCCTTATGGGAGTTCTAGGTTAACCACACTATGGTATCTTTTACGGCGACAGTCCATATTCGAACCTAAGTTAGATCGGTAAGAATTAACCAAACTGAAAAAAGGAGTTGTCACATGGTTCAAGGTGTAACCGAGACCACAAATGCAGTTCATTTCCTTCCTTTAGGAAATGAGTGATGATTTTATCCCTAACTAAGCACCGGGCTGCCTTATCCAGCAATCCAGGTAAGGAAACTGGGTACAGATTGAGAAAGGTGTTAGGCACCCCAGCCAGCCTGGCAATTGACTAGCCTCCCTATTTAGCTAAAAGTTATAAGTGAATCAACTTAGGCATAATATTGAAAGAAACAATCTATAAGCTAAAAGGGTAAGTTCTATCATGGCACATGCTCGACCATACCATAAACCAAACCAAGCATAATTCCCATAAAAGATTGAAGGAATCACAAATGGTCTCATTTAAAACCCAACCTCCTTAGATAGAATTATATGAGGTCTAGTAAATTATATAATCTCATAAGACCACGCCTACAGATTTCCTAAAATATTCATGTTCATTGCACTATATATATTTGCACTATCCCTGAAAAAGTGTAAGGGAAAAAGAACCATCTAGCCATAATGCAACACCCCAGAAGATTGTACAGGAGACTGTACGAATGTAAGTGGATCATAGCAATGGATAAGAAGTTAATTAAAGAATAAATAAGTCAAATTATTCTAAGGAGGTATAAAGAAAATATTCAAGGACAATTTTCACAGAAGAATTTTAAGGACGATAATAGACGGTATTAATGATAATAGATTTTTATAATATTTTTAAGAAATTCTTTACTAAAATTTATTGAGAATACCTTAAATTAGAATCATAAATTATTAAGAAAAAATAATTTGAGTATTTATATGAAGTTAGAAAGGCAATTGGACAGTGAAGGAAAAGAAATTGATAAGAAAATCCTATTTAGAAGTAATTGTCAGTTATTGATTTTTAAGAAATTTTTAACAGTTAATTTGTTCAAATTTCTTTTACATTATTTAATTTAGATGGATTATGGTCCAATTAAAAATAAGATGGAAGTGAATATAGTATTAAAAGTAATTCAAAATTGATATGGAATAGAAGAGAAATTAAAGAAACATAAATTTTTGATTGACAGTATTTTGCAGAAATAAGTTGGGTATAAAAATTTTGTAGCTATAGAGGTTGAGTTATTAAGTTGAATTGAGGTACCAAGGATAATGTAAGGTTTCATAGGAATTTAATGAGAAGAATTTATTAACTCAATTGAAAATAATTAAAAAGAATTGTGGTAGTAAATATAAATATGAAAAATTATGGGCAAAAGTATAGTTACCCAAAGTTATGGGACCCACTAAGACAAATATCATTTTAATCCATAAAATCTAGAACTCTTCAAGAAAAAATCCTTGGAGTGGCTAGCCCACATGCTTGAATTAGGGAAGATTTTATACAAAATATTTATACCATTTAATCCTTCATTCCATAGAAAATTGCCAAGTAAT
Source organism: Aleurites moluccanus (assembly GCA_948193065.1). Lineage (NCBI taxonomy): Eukaryota > Viridiplantae > Streptophyta > Magnoliopsida > Malpighiales > Euphorbiaceae > Aleurites > Aleurites moluccanus. The sequence continues at coordinate 5,143 of CANXYC010972794.1, forward strand.
TTAAAATATAAAATCTTCTCCATTTTTCAACCTTTCCATTAACTTAGTATAAATAGGAAGAAGACGGATAGCCAATTGAAAATTTGATGGCCAAAATATCCATGGAAAAGTCTCCAAAAATATTTTCTCGTATTTCCTTCAATAGAAAGCAAATGTTTGAGCAAGGAAAGGTTAGATAAGAAAAATGATTAAGGAAAAATTTATGGTTTTGCTATTCTTGGAAGAGAAAGGAAGAGAGACTTCATCTAAGGTAAGGTTATTAACTTGGTTCTTTAATTTATTCTATAAGTTTTATATCTAGAATAGTTAATGAATTGAATTAATTGAATTATGTAATCAAAGGAATATGAAAAAAATTAAAGGATGAATTTGAGTTTTAAAGAATTTTGAGAACAGTTTAGGTCAGAAAGTTATAGTTCATATTTCATGAACTTAATGAATGAATTTGGAGAAGTAAAAAAACATGAAAGTTTCAGATATATGTGTTTTGTATATTTCTATAAAAGGAATTTATGAAACTCTGAGTGAATAAGGAAATATTAAGTAAAGACTGTGACTGCCTCGAATGTAGATTTTCTTAAATGGCTACTATATTTTTATTTTAGAGAATGTTAGGGACTGAATTAAGCAAAGTATTCAACATAAAAAGTGTTCATTTATGTCTTATCTAGAGGTTTGTAAAATGGTTTTATCATTGGACACATAATTTAAGATATATTAATATATAAGTATTACCTGTCTAGATTGAAAGATAAATAGAAAAGGGGTCATGTGTTCTATTGATATGAGAATCTTAGATTCTGAATTAAGAAAAGTGTTAAATATAAAAAAAAAATGTTTCTTTATATGTGATATAATTTTTTGTAGAATGGTTTTGTATTTGGATGAACATAGATTGAGTTATAGGAATGCAAATGGAGTTTGCCTGGATATAAACTGCATGATAGTAGGTATAAATTTGACGAATTATTGAGAATGATGTAATAATCAGATTAACCTAAAATTTGATTAGTTAGTAGTTTCATATATCTAGTTTAAGTGAAAAAAAGAATTAAAGAAACTGAATAAGTGTAGAGAGAGATATGGTTAAAAGAACATAGACTGCCAGTAAAGGTTTTCCATATATGTAAACCCTAGAAACAGAGGATTTTATGAATTTCTTAAATATAAGTATAATTAATGTAATTTTATATTAATTGGTATCTCAATAGTAATTAATTGGATATGTATCATCAAGAATGAATAAAAGACATTATGGCAACCATGAGTGCTAAAGCATTGGATCAAGAAAAAAGGAAATTGGAAATATAAAGGTTAAAGACTAAGGTGAGTTATTTACACATCATTGAGCTTGTTCCTTATCATAATATGATTTATTGAGTTTAAATAAACTTTATTCCTTGATGACCGAATGGTTCCTTGTTATAGCCAATGATTAACCAAGCATAAATTGATTTATTGCTATTTAACTATTATTGATATTGAAATGCTTATTGTATTGCTCACCTTGAGAACCTGAATTATGATATCGAAGTTTACTGCCTATGTGGACTTGACAGAGCTACCACACTGATCGGGTAGTGGGTAAATACTATCGGCATTATGCACAATGGACTCTTTATACTATTTATCCTAGCTAGGAAGGTACTTATCCTAACCATAAGGTATGGCCCGCCTTTATGTATTCCAGTGATACTGATATAATGTTACTATTACTGACCCTTTATCTGTCACTTCCACCTAGTGCTTCTTTAATGTTATTTTTTTATGGATAAAGAAGTATATTGAAATTTGAACCTTCTAACTCCCCAAGAATTAGCATTTTAACCTCCTTTGAGGTCCCGACTTTCGATGCTTCTTTATCCATAAAAAATATAAAACTTTCATTGAATATTTTCATCATCATAGTCCCATTTTTAACATCAATTAAAGTATTTGTGATAGCCATAAATGGTATACCAAGAAGCATCACTTGCTCCTCTACAAGAATCTCTTCAAATTTTATGATAACAAAATCTGTTAAAACCTTTAATCCACCTATTGTAACTATAATATCCTCAAGAACACCACTAGGATGTCTTACAGATCTATCAGCTAACTGCAAATATTGTTTAGTAGGTTTTAACGGTCCAGTGGTATGTTTTTCATATATAGAATAAGGAATCAAATTAATGCTAGATCCTAAATCAAGAATTCCATTAGTATCTTTATCCTTACTAAAACAAATATCAACCATAAAACTACAAGGATCTTTAAGCTTTGGAAGTAGTTTTTATTGGAGGATCAAATTTGTCTTTTCAGAAACTTTCACCCTTTCTTTACCTTTCAAGTATTCTTTTTCTTTCTTCAATTCTTGTAATATTTTCTCATAAGATTCTTTACAGCTGCAAGGTTCATCACATGGCAAAATTTTCTTAGTTTTATCATTAATAGCATAAACTATTTTACCTTGAATTGGATTTTATTCATTAACCCTTAGACTTGGAGGCTTGTAATAATTTTCAACTTTATGTAAGCCTCCCAATGGTATTGAACTTTAAGTTCTCATTTTAGAAATATCACCCACAGCTTCTATTTTTCTCCATTTATCATTTTTATTTTTATTTTCAAAAAAAAAGTATTTTATTTTATTTTATTTTATTTGCTTCCACTTCTTTCTTTTTCAATACTTTTGAAGCCCTTGCTTCCCCACATTTTTCAATTTTTTCAATTTCAATGGAAGCTTCACAAATAGCTTGCTATTTTCTTTCTTTTTCAAGGGAAGCAATACATACAACTTCTCTATTTTTTAAATCAATATTGGAAGTTTTAATTATGGCTTCCTCATTTTTCTCATCACTGGAGGCAACATACAACCTCCTCTTTTTCATTCTCATTAAAGGCTAAACAAATCACCTCTTCTTTTCATCACTATAGGAGGTATTAGCATCCTCCTCCTCATCAAGTGGAATGGTGATAATTATTTTTCTTTGCTCATGTTGGTTTGTAAGTTAACCCTTTTGATGGGTTTGCATTTGGGAAGCCAATTGTCCCACTTGTATTTCCAATCTTCTAAAAGAGACTACTAAAGAATCAAATCTCTTGTTATTCTCATATTTTTTTTGTGTAACACCCTAGAATATACAGTAAATATCAAGAAATTTTTTTTCCAATTTTAATCTAAAATCATTGTAGAAGTTCATCAACACAATAAGCTAATTCTGAAACAAATCTAGGAATATTAAATCCTTAACAAGTGAGCAATCATAAGACTAACAGAATGTGAGGTGATGAAAAAAAGAAAGAATGAAAAAGTGAATTGAAGTGATGAAAAAACTAAAGAATGGGAAAGTTATAAATAAGAGGAAAGTCAGAGGTAAATCGAAAATTTCCTATCCAAAGTTCAGAAACATACCTTAGGACAGTATTAAATGAAACAACAGACAAAAATAACCCAAAACACTCCCCACATCCAATATTGAAACCAAATATATTTTTGTAATACCCTAGGAAACCCCATATTGTATGCATGAATTGATTCTCAGTTTATGGTTTAAAAGCATTGAAATGATGAAAAATAATTTTAGAGACACAGTTAGAAAGCAAATGCAAAACTTTTCTGAAAATCGTCGGTGTCGAGAACACTGGCGGAAAAATCACAGTCTGACTAATTTAAGAATTTTTTACTCAGACCTAAGGGGATTAAATAAGTTAATTTTATGTGAAATTATGGTGAAAAGAAAGAGTTGAAAAATATTTTGGAACACTGAAAATAAGAATAATGGCAAAATTATAAATAAAGGCAACTTTGGGGGTAATTTTGGAAATCCACTGTTTAGGATCCAGAAATGACCCAAAACTATTTTTAAATGATAGAAAAACTTAAAATAAGGTCTTTCACTCCCCACACTTGAGGTTGAATCCAAACAGAATAGACAAAATAAATTACAGAAAGTTTTGGAGTCAAAAATACAAATAAAGAAAATTTTGGGCCAAAAGTATAATTAAACAAAGTTGTGGGAACTACCCATTCTAGAAATAATCTAGGTGGATTAAAATGATGATGGTGGAGGTGAATAATTGATAGGAAAATGATTAATTGGTTTATTAATTGATTAAATAGGTGCCAAATAAGCCAAATCTAGAAATTTCTAGTGTTTTGTCTTGTTTTCTTTTTAGAGTTTGTTTTAGTATATAAAGAAGAAGTCTTGGCTGACATTTTTGGAGAGGAGTGGCCAAACCACATATAGAAGAAAACTACCAAAAATGTTCTCCTAACTTTTCCAAAGAATTCAACCAAAAATAGCTATAGAAGTGAAGAAGGAATAAGCTTTATGAAGAAAATATGATAGAAAATTAGTGTTCAAACTTTTGATGGAGCAAAAGGAGGTGGGATTCAAGTATTTTGATTTGAAGTAATAATTCTAAACTAATCATTTTTAATTTTATTTAATAGTTCTAAGGTTTGATTTGGCAAATAATTGAGGTAATTAAGTTAAAAATGTAAAGAATGAGTTAGGGTTTATATAGTTTCTGAATTCTGTTTTAAGGTAGTAAATTATGGTTGATATTCCGAAATTTTAATGACTGAATTTGAGGATGATTAAAACTTTAAAGTTGTAGATAAATGTGTTAATTATACTTATTTAAGATGAATTTGTGAAATTCTAAGTAAGGGAAGAGTTATTGGATAAAAATTGTGACTGATCTGGAATTAGGTTTTCTAGAAAATGCTACTGTGTTTTTATTGTACATAATGATAGAGACAGAATTAGAAAAAGTGTTCAACATTAAAAGTGTTCTTTTATGTCTTATATATAATCAGGTAAAAGGGTTTTAAAATTGAAATTGTTGTTTATGAGATATTAGGTCATAAGTATAGACTGCTCGGAATGACTGATGAACAGAACATAGGTTACAGGGTTCTATAGATATGAGGACTTTAAATTCTGAATTAGAGAAAGTGTAAAATATGAAAAATGTTTATTTATATGTTATATAAATTTATAAATGGTTTTGTAATTGGATGATTACAAAATTAATTATAGGCATGGAAACATGGTATGTCTGGATAGAGATTTCAGGACAGTAATTTAATTTTGGAAATTCATTAATAATTGTTCAGTGATCCAAGAATTCTGAAATTTGGATATGTTATAATTTTATGTGTCTATTTTCAATAGGAAGAGGAATTTCAGTAATTGGTTAATTATTGGTTGAGTTATTAGTAAAGGAACAGAATCTACCAGAATAGGATTGCAGGCAGAATGCAGGGTAGCAGGGCTAGTTACAGGCTTAAGTTTAAATTAACACCATAAATTGTGTAGTAATTATTTTAATGTGAAATTTGGATATGTTAAAACCTTATAT
>CANXYC010972832.1:0-18312 GCA_948193065.1 Aleurites moluccanus
TGGGATCAATATTTGCCTTTGATTGAATTTTCCTACAACAATAGCTATCATTCAACTATTGGCATGGCGCCATATGAAGCATTGTATGGCAGGAAATATAGATCTCCTGTGTGTTGGGTAGAACCAAGGGAAAAATAGTTAGAAGGTCCAGAATTGATCAAAGAAACCATGGAGAAGATCCCCATTATTCAAGAAAGGATGAAGATAGCTTTTAGCAGACAGAAGAGTTATGCAGACCCGAAGAGAAAAGATGTTCATTTTCTATAGGTGATTATGTATTCTTGGAGATTTCACCTATGAGAGGTATAATGAGATTTGGCAAGAAAGGAAAGCTACCACCTAGATATATCTGGCCATTCGAGATATTAGAGAAGGTCGACAATGTGTCTTAGTAGTTGGCACTCCTACCTAACCTAAGCCACATTCATCCAGTGTTTCATGTTTTCATGCTGTGTAAATATGTGTATGATCCATCATATATCCTAGAACCACAAGATATTGAGGTTGATGAAAACTTGACTTATAAAGAGACACCAGTGAAGATAATAGATCAACAAGTCAAACAATTGCACAATAAAGAGATCCCAATGGTTAAAGTGTTATGGAAGAACTAGACAATGGATGAATGTACCTGGGAGAGTGAGTAGGATATGAGAACAAGATATCCATTCTTATTCCAGTGACGAGGTAAGTATAATTTAAAATTCGAGGACGAATTTTATTAAAGGAGGGTAAAGTGTAACACCCTCAAATTTCATTTATATAACCTTGAATATATGTTATTTACACATAAATAAAGTTTATTGAGACATTAGAGCAACATACTTGAGCGATTTGACAAATCACTAAAAATTGACCCGACGGATAGGTAAGCACGTTGACGTTTTGATTAACGAACGGGTTCAGAATTTTAAATTTTTAATATCACCATTAGAATCATAAGCTGGAGAAATATAAGAAATATTATTTCAAAATTGAAATGGGACAAAAAGATAAATAGTTATAAGTTTTGGGTTCAAAATGCGAATACAAGAAGTGTCGAGGGGGAAAATCGAATTAGCTGAAAGTTAATTAATATAAATAGCCATCTAATTCTCCAAAAATAAAAAAATTCTCCTCATTCCTCCGTTGTTATATCCAAATATCCTTCTCCAAAACTCAACCAAATTCATCCAAACTTCAAGTAAAATCGATAGAAAACTCGGTTAAACTACCTATTAAGCTAGTTTCTATAAAAAATTCCAAGAAATTCAATCTAGAAATTGAAGAACCATTCATCCTAAATTTCAGCCACACCTTGAATTCAGGTGAGGATGATGTTTTTTTTTTCATTCTTTTGATTCATTTAAGCTATATAAGTGATTATAAACATGATTAGAAAGATAGATTTCAAGATTGGATCGAAATTGGAGAAAACCTAAAACTAGGTTTATGTTTGAAATGGATTTTCTGTATAGGATTCCATAATTCTAATTAATGTTTAAATATGTTATTTATCATCCACTTAAGGCCAAATATGTGGTAAAATTGATTTTAGAATCGATGGAAACCAAAGAACACTGTTTTTGCCTGTTATAGGCAAATCGACGTTTTATCGCGTATACGATCGATTCGTCGATTCTAGTGAGTTATATGTATATTATTATTCATGTTTAAACCTTAATTTGATCAATTTGAATCCATTTAAATTCCTACAACTTTTTGGCCAAAGTGTTTCATTTGAGTTTCCTTTCAATTTTCCTTGAACTCAAGCTCCGATTGTGTTGTTTATTGATATATATAAACCCTATTTGATAATGCCTTTGTGTTTGTTGCCATTGGGACATGAATTGTGAACTTTGCATTTTGATCAATATGTCCTAAAACTAAATTTATTTAGTCCTAAAGTGGTGCACAACAAGTGCTCGACGAAATGACCTTTGTTAATTTCCTTAAGAAATTGTTACCAAATTTGTTAAAATGGGTGAATTTCTTTGTCACAAGTGTAAATGCATTTTTTTGACATATTTTGAACTTGTATTCTAAATGACTTTTGTAGCATTTTTCCTATATGTGTTAAGGATAATGATCCTAAATGTGTTTACTTGCCTAAAAAGCTCAAATGAGCTAAAGTTATAGAAATTGAGCCTTGTTGATTTTCTTACCTATTTGGTATTTTATTTGCTATCTTTAGCCTATTCTAATGTTTGTATGACAGAGCTACCTTACTGATGGGGTAGTGGGTAAATACCATCAGTATTGTGCACAATGAAATTCCAGTGATACCTTAGCTAGGAAGGGTTATGGTCCTGGCCATAGGGTTTGGCCCACCTTATGCTATTTACATGTTATATTGATAATGTTATACATTTCATGGCCCAATATTTGTTATATATACATGGTTATTATTTCTCCCAGTGCCTATACATCTATATTTGATGTCTATAAACCATTTCCCTTGATTTGGTCCTTTGATGTGCTATCCATGAGCCAATTGTTAATATTGTTCATTTGTTGCTACCTACTTAGCCTCTGTGTGATAATATATATATTGACTCACTGAGTATGAAAATACTCACCCTTTTAGTAGTTTTATCTTTTTCAGGTCAAGAGTGGAGCTGATCCAAGATTTCTTCATCAGTGGATCCAACTTTGTTATAATAATGTAAATATTGAACTTGTATATATTCCTTGTATATATTTTAGATGCTCTATAGATATGTAAATTATTGGGATGACTATACTTAGTATGGTGTGTAATATTATTAGTTACTGATATTTAATATATATATGAGATGTGTTAAGATAAGATATGATCATAGATGATGATTGATACGCTGATTATATGGATATAAATATGTTATAGCAGGTGATATTTATAGGTTATAGAAGGGTTCTACGGGTGTCGATAGCCTTATGTTGTTCCTACATCCTAGGACCATCATGTTCCAAAATTGAGATGTGATAGGGTGCTACTCATGAAAAAAGTTGCATTCTAAAAAAGCGATTCTTGCAAATAAACAAGCAAATAATATTAGATAAATAATTAGTTGTTTGTTCCAATCAAAATGAGAACTTTAGTTATTTAAGATCTAACAATCTCCCCCTTTTATATGGTAACAAACAACTTCTAATTGCAATAATTAAAAATGTAAATAAAGGAAATTTTGTTAAAGAATTGGTACAAAACTCCCTCTAAATTTGTGCGAACAAGATTTAAATGATATTTTGTAACATTTTTGCACTTCTACTCCCCCTTTTTTGAAAGTAATAAAAAAATGGTGTTTAACTATTAATTAATGAAATGAGCATCATTTAAGTGAAAACATCATAAGCTTGTTATAACCCATTAAATTGATTATTAAGTATAAGAATATCATATATGGATGACAGATAATTTAAAATAGTAATTAGACATTCAAACAAAATTGCAAAGAGTTAAGAAATATCATATGTAAATAGTTGAAAAGATGTACATCCATAGGTTCCATGCAAAAAGAAAATAAAAGGAAAAGAACAATAAACAACAAGAAATATCTAAATAGCAGGTGGATTAGTTGGAGGATAAACTATGGGGTTGGAGATTAAATCACTCAATTTTGAAGCCGTAGAGGGAAGAATTCCAGTTCTGTGAAGGGTGACAGTCAACTCTCGCTGCTAGCGTCAAAGGCGATGTATTGCTCCTTTGATAGAAGATTGTGTGGAGGCAATCTCGGTGACTTGATCATTAAGAGTTTCAATCCGAGCAAGTTCATTACGCTCAAGCGTATCCATGCGACCCGTGATATATGCAGCCAATTGAGAGAAGTCTATCATATGAGGCACAAAGGAGGCTAAAGCTGTGGGAAGAGCAAGTTCAAAATCATCCTCACTGCTATCTTCTACTTCTTTTACATTTTCTGCGTCATCAACCTCTCCTCGAAAAACATATACCCCATCTCAATTTTTAACCACAATGTGTAATACCCTAGAAAGTTATAACATGCATGCATGAATTAGTTCTCAGTATGTAGTTCATAAGTCTTGAAATGATGAGAAATAATTTTAGAGACACAGTTAGAAAGCGAACTTGTTACTTTTTTGCAAAGTGGTGGTGTCGGGAACACTGCAGAGAAATTAGCAGTCCGGTCAACAGAAGAATTTCTAAAGTTGACCTAGAGGTAAAAGATCACCATAAAATATGTGTAATTTTGATAAAAAAAAAAAAAAAAAAGAAGAAGTGAAAATCATTTAGGAACACTGAAAAAGTAACAAACGACAAAATGGTAAATGTAAGAAAGTTTAAGGTGAATAGTAGAAATTGGTCCGTCAGAGTTACAAAATGACTCTGAAACTATTTTTATAAATAAGTATAAATTAAAATAAGCTTATTAACTCCCCACACTGAAATCTAAATCTTAACATAATTGACAGAATAAATTACAGAAGATTTTGGACCAAAATATGAGATATGAAAGTTCGGGGATTAAGTTGTAATTTTGCCATATGATTTTTCTATTTATTTCTTACTTAGCCATTTTAGCACATCTTCTTCTTCTTCTTCCTTCTTGCTATGGACGAACCACATCTTTCATTTATCCACCATTTTCCAACCATTTTTCTTAGAGAAAACTAAAGAAAACTTGAAAACAAACATTGTTCTACATCTTTCCACCATTAATTTGCTAGAAAGCTTAAGGAAAACCAAGGAACTTTGGCTAGAAGAATTCAACAATATCATCACTCCAAGGTAAAGAGTTGATTTGTTTGTTTTTATGGTTTATTTAGATGTTATTTAGGTTGAATTTGATGGGTTTGTAGTTAGATTGCATCAATTAATGCTAATTGATAGAAATCCCTAAATTTGCCTAGCTAATTTGAAGTTGTAAGAAAGGGTTTGATGATTTAAAGTTTTATTTTGTTAATTGATGTTAGAATATGTTAATTGGATGTGAATAGATGATTAATTGATGGTTTATTTGATGTAGAGCACAATATTTGACAAAGGTGTGCTTTGGAGCTTATTTGGTGAATTGGATTGTTCAAAGCTATTTGAAGCATTAGGTGAGTCTTATATGCATCATTTAACATGTGTATTGCATTGGAATTGAAATTGGAAACCTACCCTAAAAACCCATCCTTGGCCGAATTGGATTTACTATTTATATACCTATATTTTGTTTGATTTTTGCCTTGTTTTCTATAGCCAAATTGAGCCATTTTGATGTTGTTTATTATTGTTTCTTTGATGCCTATACCATTGTTGACAATGTAGCTTGATGTTGGTTGAATTAGGCAAGTCAACATTGCACCCTAACCTAACTTATTGGCTTGCCGTTGTATGCCCCTCATGTGTTTGATGAAATGCCTAGTTCATTTGCCTTTGACCTATTGTTTTCATTCCATAGGCCTACCATTTGAATGCCATTGTCGCCAGCGACGTTGGCATGCCAATTGGCCTACCATTTTCCATCACCGAGCCAACTTTTGTTCCATGTGTTTCTTAATTGCCAAACCATTTGTCATTGATTGTATGTTACCTATAGCGTTGCCATTGATCTTATTGATAATTGAATTGACTGATATTGAGCTTATTGATATGGAGGATGCCATTGTTGCATAATGGTATCCATTGATATACTGTTTCTTTCTATTGATCCTTATGTGACTTGACAGAGCTACAGATCCGATAAGGTAATGGGGAAATACTGTCAGCGATGTGCACATTGTATCACTGATGCCCAAGCTAGGAGTGGTTATGGTCCTAGCCATAAGACCTGATCAGTCTTATGCTCACTGATACTGATATGCTACTGGAGACCTATATGTTCGCATATGGTCCATACTGTTTACTGGAGATTGTATGATTTCATATAGTCCATCCCTTTATCTGTCTTTTCATATGATACCAAACTTGTACTTCATTCTTTGGCTATAATGTGACCTATTACAGATTCTGTTTATTGTTATCTGACTTATTTGTACCATTGCCTCATTATTACCTACTATTTTATTGTTGATGCATATAGATTCGCTGAGTATCTTATTTACTCACCCTTTCATTGTTTAATCATTTCAGGAGAGGAGTAGGCTACAGAATCCTGTCGTCTATCATCCGAGGATTTCTGCTACAGTCATTTGATGTCTATTTTCTGTATTTATGTATTTTGATGTTCATAATCTAGCTGCTCCATGGGATATGTATGGGTTAGCTAGAGAATGAATGTATATATGATATTGATGATATATGAGTTATATGTTGATTATATGATATGATGGTTTGATCATTACAGCCAATTGCAGAAATTGATAGAATAAATTACAGAATACCAGAATGGATGGTAATTAATTAAAATGGATAATATATTGTGGCTTATAGATTGTGCATGTGATACTAGGTTCTACGGGTGCCGGTCGCCATTGGCATCTCCTGTGCCTTAGGACCGTCACGATCCAAAAATAGGTCATGACACAATATTCATCTTGACAAGAGTAAGCAAACCAAGAAACTTTTGGTCATCAATTTGGTTATGAGGAGATGATAGGAGTTGGTTTCAAGGTTAAAATGAAATTTTGGGTTAAGGTTGGTTTTGGTTATCTCAATAGCAATGTGGGTGATCAAGTGTCCTAGAACAATATTGCCAGTTTTTCTCATAAATAGTGAGTCAAGATGATCAACTAGCCATCTATCGAATTCAAGCTGGCAATTGTTCTCAATGCACTATAAGAAAAAAAAAATCAATTTAAAGGAAAACACTATAACTAGTGCCTCTGGCATTGATGGTATAAGACATGATTCTATGAATAATGTTGAGAATGAGACTCCTAATACTGGTAGATTTAGCAGTTCTAAGGTTAAATTTGACTTGTAAATCAGTAATTTAGGTCCAAAATGTGTTTTCATCAAAATCATTATGAAAATTGTCTAACCCACCTTGAGGAAAGGCAAAATTTTATTTTAATTTGTCTCTTAACAAAACATAAGGTAGACCTTGTATTTTAAAAGTCACTACACCATAGGAAGAACCAGTGGATGTATTGACCTTTAAGGTAGAGAAAAATTATTAGACCAAAAGAGGAAAATAATGGTAGGTTATGGTGGCTAAGGTTATCCAATTTACAATAAGTAACTTGGCTCTAACCTGGTCTGCTAACCCTAACTTGCCAAGAGTACTCCATGCCACATAACGAGATGGGAGAATTTTACGAGTAGTGGTTATAAGCACAAACCTCTATTTTTCTTCTAGAGTTAATGAGTTTAAAACTCGGTCGTGGTCGGATGGTTAAAACTGAGGTTGGGGAGGAGTGTAACACCCCGAAATATTTGAGATCTCAAGTTGGATTGCACAAATAGAAATTCAATAAGATTAAATAAAATATATTAAGAAATTATAAAGTGCAAGTGTACCCGAAATATTTAAGGTCTCAAGTTGGATTGCACAAATAGAAATTCAATAAGATTAAATAAAATATATTAAGAAATTAAGAAATTATAAAGTGCAAGTGTGGTGGCAAAAGAATTCATTTGTTTGTTTATAGAAATAATTATAATAAGATAGTTGAATACTTGTCACATTTGTAAGTTAACAACTCACCTTATTCTAGACAATTCTATACTTTTCCTACACAAACTTGACAAAAGTTGATGGAATTTATTTAAGTCATACAAAGCCAATAAATAAGAGGAAAAACAAGAGAAGGAACGGAAATAGCCACCAAAAGCCTCTAAATAAAACCAAACCAAGTTTAGTAAAGAGTTGAGTGATTCCTACACTTCTCCATCAAAAGCAAATTCCAATCCAAAGTTAGTTTTATATAGAATTTATCTACCAATTTCTGAAAAGAGTGAACCTAAGAGAGAAAAGGGAAGTTTATGAAGTGAAGTTACCATAGAAAAGTAAAGAAATAAAGAAGGGAGAAGGAATAGAAAACAAAGAAGATAAAGAAAATAGAGGATTTGAGTAAGGTAAAATTATGTCACTTGGTGTCTTTTGTGTTTAATTTTAATTTTTGAGTTAAATAATTACTGAAATTATGTGATTGAGAAAACATAATGATATATGAGATTATGATTAAAGAAATAGGGTTTTAATTGAAGGTTATATGTTGGGAATTAGATAGATTGAGTAAAGTTTGTTTTGTGATTAAATTGGAAAATCCAGATCCTGTAGAAGCAGTATGTTGAGACTGATATTCCGTGATCTAAATGATAGAATTTGTGAAATTGATAAGCATGAAAGTTGTTTATATATGTGTCTAGTATATATATGTATAAGGAATTTGTAAAATTCAAAGTTAGGGGAGAGTTATTAAGTAAAAACTTAGACTTACTCAGAACCAGGAAATTTGAAAAATGCTACAGTGTTTTTATTTTACAGATGGTTAGAGACTTAATTAGGCTAAGTTTTCAACATGAAAGATGTTTATTGATGTCTTATATAGAGTCCTGTAAAATTTTTTTGTCATTTTATTAGTATTTTATGATATATAGCCAAAAGAGTAGAGACTGCCGGATTTAGAGTGCAGGACAGCAGGGTTGACAGTAGGATTAAGTTCAAACTATCACCACATGCTGTGTAGAACTTGAACATGTCTGAATTTTGGATATGTTAGACTCTGATATGTTTAGTTTAAGTATGAAAAAGAATCAATGCAATTGGATAAGTGTAGATGGAGTTAGAGACAAAAATGTCCGAACTTCCAGAATGAGGTTTATAAATGAGAATTGTTAGGCTAAAAACCCTAAGTATAAGAATAAATGGAAATTTATTAAACTGCATTGAAGATTAATGTATAACATATAGATGAATACTGATTGTTAATGTTTAAATTAATGTATAGCTTCGAATACTGAAGAAGATATAAGTGAAAGATCAAAGTAAAGAAGTGAATAGTGGAAACATAAAGATATTAGCGAGGTGAGTAATGTATACTTCATATTCATGCCTTGAATTTGTTGACTCAATGAGAATGTTTCCTTCTTGATTAAATGCCACTTGTTATTATTGATCATTCTTTGATCTTCCTAAAGATTGAAATTTATCCATATTCATTGATTGCTATTGATATTGAAATGCCTTTGGTGTACTGATTGACAAGTAAATCCATGCATATCTATCGAAAGCCATTGTATCATAATGTTCCTAATGAATACTGGATATTGTTATTGATTTCCATTGGCCTATTTACATGAGATTTGACAGAGCTGCCTCCCGACGAGGTGGTGGGTATATACCGTCGGCAATGTGCACATTGACTATACGTTATCAGTCTTTTGTATATTGATACGTGATTGATACATGTGATACGAGTTTCATGGCCCTTTATCTGTCTTAGCTACGTGATATGAGTATTGTTTACCTGTTCATTGATTCCAAGCTTATATCTTATTGCTTACCATTGATGGCCATTTTTTCATCTATTATTATTTATCATCGATTTGATTGTTACTTGTTCCAAACTTTCAAAGATATTTGGTGTGCAAATTAATTAACTTTAACATGTAAAAATGGATATATTGATATCCATTCATTGTAATTATTGATACTTGACTACCATTGATATATTTTATTATCATAAGCTTATATCACCTGTTTAATAATGTATACATGCTCACTGAGTATTTTATACTCACCAAATAGTGCTTTATAATTTCTACAGGGATGAGCTAGAGGAAGATAACTCCAAGTCAATTTCTTTTCTGACTTGGGATGTCAAGTACATTGAGGTAGAATTTTATTCTCTAAAGGTTATAAGTGTTAACTCATAGAGCTCCATGGTACTATATGTAATTAGGTGATTAAGTACTGTAGTGATATATAAATAGTGAAGTAATTGATATTTAAGTGATCTTAAAATGTAATGTGATTTGCTATCAAAATTTAGTAATGAATGACTATAATGTACAATGCTTAATGACAATGATAGTGAAGTGATAATGACAGTGATATAGAAAAAGCTAAAATGAAATTCACATGTTTTAAAAGAGATTTAGAAGTGCTATGTATGATCGTTGAACTGTGAAGTTGAGGGTATAAGGATGACAAATTATTGGGAGTGTAAAAATAATTTTAGTGTAGGCTATGAAATTTTTGAAAGACCCGGTTTTGGGTCGAGATTAAAGTTAAAATTACAAAGAAAACTCTGGCAAAATTTCTATAAAACTTATAAGTAATAAATGGGATTTAAGCATTGGTGAATGAGTTAATATTGATTGAATGATTGATAAATAGATTGTTCATAGATTCTACAGATTTCCGGTGACCTTTGGTCTACCCGTGCCCTAGGACCGTCGCGGTCTAAAAGTGGGTCGTGACATGAGGTCGATGCCTTAGTATATTGACATGAGATGAATGATAATAATTCATTTTGGGGTGATAATTAAAGGCTAAAAAGTGATTAAAGATTAATATGGCATATCAAATAGAAATTAATCTATATAAATTTTATTAATTGACACTGAATTGAAAAATGTAATTGAATTAAGTGATTGAAAATGTAAAACCTGTGAGCTGATTATAGAAGTACCATGAATGTTAATGAATTATGTAGTTGAGGTTATAAGGGTGATGAATATTGGAAGTGTAATTTTTATACAGACTGTGTAATTTTTGAAAGACCCGATTTTGAGTTGGAAATAGTATGAAAAATACAAAGTAAACTCTGGCAAAGTTTTCGTAAAATAAATGGTTACTAAGTGAAATTAAATTATTATTGAGTGGTTTTTAAGTATTAATAATTGTAATTGTATTGCAAGTGGTTGGTGATTTTAGACTGTAATACCCTAAAAAAAAGCCTATCGTAATTGTATGATTAAAGTTCTTAGTATATAGTTTGAAATCATCGAAATGACTAAAGATAATTTTAGAGACTAGGTTAGAATGAAAACGAAATACTTTTTCGAAAAACGTCAGTGTCGATAACGCTGCCGAGAAAAAAGCAGTTAGATCGACAGATAAATTTATGATGCTGACTAGGGGGTAAAGAATCATATATATGCATGTATAATTACAGTAAAAAGAAAGAGGTGAAAAATGTTTAGGAACATTGAAAAAGTAAGTGATGGCAAAACCATAAATAAATGGATCTTTAGGGGTATAGTGGAATTTGGACTGTCTGAGTTTCAAAATGGCTCTTAAACTATTTTTATAATAAAGTATAAATAAAAATAAGATGTTTGAATCTTCACTTTGAAATCCAAATTCAAACAAAATAGTCAGAATAAATTACAGAAGGAAATGTGGCAAAAGTATAATTTAAGGAAAGTTTAAGGACCAAAATAAAATTTGCCAAATGTGACTTAGTTTATAAGCCACACTTAGAAATTTTTTTTGGCCATTTTTTTCTTCTCTCCCACCCATTTTCCTTCAATTTTGTTAAGGAAAATCAATGGAAACTTGAAACAAATCACATATTTTCCATCCTCCATCCATTTGCTACCTTGGAAATCAAGAAATTTCAAGAAACCAAGCACTTTGGATTTTTGGCCATTTCATCAAATTGAGGTAAATTGTTGCTTTGTTTGATTTTATGGTTGATTTAGGTCTATTAGATGTTAATTAGATTAGGTAATGTGTTTAATTGCATCAATTGATGCATATAGCATTTTCCCCATTTTTTAAACCCTAAACCTAAGTTGTATGAACTAGCTTGGTGATTTTGGATTAGTTTATGTAAATTAAGTTTAGAATATGTTAATTGGAAGTTAATTGATGAGTTATTTATGGTTTATTTGATGTAGAAAATCAATTTGAGGAAATTTGCCATTTTTGCCTACTTTGAAGAATTGGAGGCAAATCAATTTTGGTGTCTTATTTGAAGTGTTAGGTGAATCTTTTATGCATCCTTAATCATGCCTAAAGTGTTAAATTGAAGTTTGTAATTCATACACAAAAACCCTATTTTGCCTTTGGTTTTTGCTTCATTTTGCCTTTTTTTCTAAGCCAATTTGATCCATTTAATATTGTTTATTGTTGTGTTTATAATGCCTATAGAATTGCCTATAATGTGTGTTTTTGTTAATAGTTAGGGCAATATTGGAGTTACATATAAACCTTGTCAAATTTCCCATCCAAAGTTGCCCACCAAGTGTTTGTCAAAATGCCTAGCTCAAAAATCCATAGGCCAACCATTTGAATGCCATCGTCGCCAGTAATAATGGCATGACAATTGCGTCAACTTTTTGTTCATAAATGACCAACTTATGTTACATCCCATTGTTGGTTGCCAAACCCTTAGTCATAATCACTTGTTATTGCTATTCCTTTGGTTCTATTGCTCATTGAATTGATTGATGATGAGTTATTAATACTTAGTGATACCATTATTATGCAATGGTATCTATTGACTTGTTTCTTGTTTTTATTATTTATGATGTGATTTGCCAGAGCTGCCGCCCTGACAGAATAGTGGGTACATACTGTCGGCATTGTACACATTGTATATTTATGCCCTAACTGGGAAGGGTTACCAATCCTAGTCATAAGACCTGATCCATCTTATGTTTATTGATATGAGATTGATATGTGTTTGACATATATTCTATGCATTTCATGGTCCTATATCTATCTTGTCCATTTGATATACCTTCCTTTGATATGAGTACTAACTTTTCAGTCATTTCTATACTTGATTTTGTATCCATAGATTTTTTAACAGATTGATTTATTTATTCCATCTGCCTATTGTTTATTGATATTCCATTACATATTTATTGGTCGATGCATATTAGATTCACTGAGTATCATATATACTCACTCTCTCACTGTTTCCCATCTCCAAGTGCAGAGTAGGAGGTAGATATTCTGGCATTTTGACTCTCTGTGGATTCTACAGTATTTATATCAGTGTAATTATATAAACACTGTATTATTTTATATGTTCATATCCTAGCTGCTCCATAAGTTATGTATGGTATAGTTAGTTTATGAACATGTATGTATGGATTATATTGGAGTATAATTAATGATATGATATGATGATATTACAGTCATTTGCAGTAAAATTTACAGATAGATTACAAATTGACAGAATAAATAGTAATTAGATAACTGACTATTAAATTGATGGTAATAGATGATTGCACGTGATAATGGGTTCTACGGGTGTCAGTCGCCTTTGGCATCTCCCGCATCCTAGGATCGTCTTGTCTTGAGAATGGGTCGTGACATAGACCTACCCATGCCCTAGGACCATCGCATCCCTGAAGTGGGGATGTGACAAGGAACCACAGGTTGTTAAGAGGGTTCACCCACCTTCTCTTTGTGTAATACCCTAGAATATTGCCATACGTTCATAGTATATAACTAGTTATCGGGTTGGGAACACCTATATCACTAAGGAATTTCAGAGAATTTTTACAATAATTAATTTAAGTTAATTTTTCTCAGTATTATGGCTAATGGGAGATTAAGATTTATTATAATTAATTATGTGAAGAAAGTATGGAAAAGTATTAAATATGTTGGAAAATTAACATAATGGCAAAATCGAAAATAAGTGGAATTTCAGGGGCATTTTGGAAAACCCACTGTCCACTGTTCAGAATGGCTCTAAAACCAATTTTATGATAAACTACAGATAAAAATAAGTCATTTTAGTTCACACTTTGAAACTTGATTCTCAACAGAATTGACAGAATTAATTACAGAAGGAAGTGAGGTCAAAATCCAATTATTGAAAAGATTAAGGAATAAAATATAATTTGCCAATTTTTCTTACTATATAAGCATACCTTTGAAGATTTTTGCTCGTTCTTCTCTTCTTCCATTGCTTGGCCGAAACCCATTCTTCAATTTCCCCACCATTATCAAGCTAATTTCTTAAGGAAAAACTTAAGAAAACCTTAAATCCATCTTTGTTCTTCCATTTTCCATCAACTTTTCTCTTGGAAACTTGAAGGAAATTAAGGTTTTTCTAGAAGGGAATTTCGGGTACTTCATCATACAAAAGTAACAAATTGATTTTTTTTATTAAATAGATGATTTAGGTATATTAGACATTGAATTAGATGCGTTTAGTGCTTAATTACATCAATTGATGCATTTGGTAGAACATCCCCAAATTAGAAACCCTAAATTGAAGTTGTTTGAATTGAAACCCTAAATTGATATTGTTTAATGTCTATTTAGCTTAGATTATGTTAATTAGAGGCTAATGGAAGATTATTTTATGATTAGTTTGGTATAGAAAATCAAGATTTGGAAGATTGCCATTTTTGCCTCTTATAATGATTTGGGTGGAAAATCAATTTTTCTAGCTAATTGTAAGTGTAAGGTGAGTTTAATATGCATCACTTGTCATGCCTAATGCCTTAAAACATGATTTGGAAACCATTCTTGAAAAGGCCATTTTGGTCGAATGCTCCTAAGGCATTTTGCCTTTGATTTTTGCTTGTTTTTCCTTTGGTTTCCTAAGCCATTTTGATTCACTGGTTGATGTTTATTGTTGGATAATTATTTCCTATTGTGTAGCCTTGATTGTGAGCTTGCTGTTAATTACATGGGCAATGTCAATGTTGCACCATAACTTAGCCAAATTGTCCATTCAATGTTGCACACCAAGTGTTCGATGAAATGCCTAGTTCATTTGCCATAGGCCAATCATTTGCTTCATCCATAAGCCTAGCACTTGAATGCCACTGTCACCAGCGACATTGGCTAGCCAATTAAGCCAACCATTTGACCCAATGTTAATTGTTATACCTATTGCTATTGTTTATGTACCTTCCATTGCTTATACAGTGTTCCATTACAATATCATTTGAGCTATTGCTTATTGATGAGACAATTGTTATCTATTGATATCCATTGAGTTGTTTCCATGCCTATATTATTTTCCATGTTGATTTCACAGAGCTTCCTCACCAACGGCGTAGAGGGTAAATACCGTCGGCAATGTGCACATTGGTTTACATGGTACCCTAGCTAGAAAGGGTTAACGATCCTAGCCATAAGACCTTATCAATCTTATGTACTTTGATATGGGATTGATATATGATATATGTGTTCATGGCCCAGTTTTTGTCTTATCTACATGATATGAGCTTTGTTGGTCTAATTTCTTATTCCAAATCATTGATTCTATAACCTAATTTCTCATTCTGTAATTGGTGTGTAGCCTATTTGTTTATTGATTATCTACCTATTATTTATTGTTATCCTAATCATTTTTTATTGGATGATGCATATTAGATTCACTGAGTATTTAATACTTATTCCTTTAGTTGTTTCCTCTTTTATAGGTGCAAAGTATGAGGCAGAATCTCGACTATTGGTTCCCTGTAGATTTATGCAGTTGTCTGATAACAGTGTAATTATTTTGACAGTGTATTTTGTGTATGTATTTAGTTTGCTCTATGGTATTTATTAATGGCATAGTTAGACTGTAATTATGTATAGATGATATAATATGAGTTTAAATATTAATATGGCATATGATGATGATGATTATAGACAATAGCACAACAGTTTATAGAATGACAAAATACAAAGTGACAAATAATATAATGGATGTTAATTAATTATTTGGATAGTAATATGATAGTAAATGATTATAGAATGTGATACTAGGTTCAACGGGTGCCAGTCGCCTCTGACATCTCCTTCATCCTAGGACCGTAATGTTTCAAAATCGTGACATGACAGAGGTGGTATCAGAGCATAAGTTTATGTGAATAGTAACTAGATACAAAGTAATATACTTAAGTAAACCATGGAGCATATGAATTCTTGTTTCGTCCTTTATTGTATTCGTCAAGTATATTAGTATATTATGCGTATCTATATCATTCTGAATTTGTTATTTATGTTTTCTATAGTGATAGAGATGTTTGACAGATAGGGGGACCACATTACAGACTATAGAGACAGAAAGGATACCAAAGAGGCAGAGGTAGCTTCTAACAAGTCTCTAGTCAGAGAAATGATAGAGGAATCTTCTAGATCCCGACGGATGACATAAGAGACAGGGATGATAATGATCCCCTGGATGATGGAAATGATGTAGGGATGATGGATTTATGTCGGGAATTACAAGAATTGAGGTGGGAACAACAGAATATGCCGCCACCTATACCAACAACAGTACCTCCTCTTGCTGCACCAACTATTCCACTAGTTGCTCCTGCTCTAGCTCTAGTACAGCCAGTAGTTGTTCCTGGTGAGCCTATAATTCAGAGGGGCCGCCAACTTATTGAAGAGGGCGGTGTTACTATGTTCAACTTTTCGAAGCTTAATCTGTCAGAGTTCAGAGGTGACAAGGGTGAGGAACCTAATGATTTCTTGGAGCATATAGAAAAGGTAGTGAGGAGACTATCTTATTCTGATGCTTGGGCAGTTGAGCTGGTTGGATTACTGCTGAAGGGGAAAGCCTGGACTTGGTTTTCTTGACATATAGAGCCCATATTATATGGTGATCCTAACTGGGCAAAGTTCAGACAGGGGAATATATGTGAGTTCTTGATAGAATGGGTGAGGACTAGAAATCTAATACAGTTTGAACAATTGGAGCAGGGTAATAGGACCGTTGAGAAGTATGCAGATGAGTTCATGATGTTAAGCAGATATGCTACTCGAATTGCTTTTACAGATGTAAATTTTGTCAGCAAATTTAGGAGGGGACTACATGACTCATTACATAATGCCCTGCTTGCTATAGAGTTTTCATCTCTGACTACTAGTATTGATAAGGCTACTCAAATGGAGGAGAAATACAAGTCAGAGAGAGTTAAGAGAGATCTGAAGAGCAAAGGGGGACCTGGTACACAGAGTATAAGAGAGGAGAGTAGCTCCCAACCTAGACAGACAGAGCCAGTGCCTAGATTTGATCAGAGACCTCTATCAGGAAGTTAGAGGAGGAGGACTCAGAGTAGGGGGCCTCCAGTGCCTTTGGCTCCTGCTTATTCACAGGGTTCCTCCAAACTTGCTACTCAGATGCCTAGTGTGCCTATTTGCAGTTTTTGCGATAGAAGGCATAGTGTGGAATGTCATCAACAGATAGGTGCCTGGTTGAAATGTGGGCAGCATGGGCACTTCATTAATGTCACGTCTCGATTTCAGAACGCGACGGTCCTAGGATGCAGAAGATGCTAGAGGCGATCGACACCCGTAGAACCCAGTATCACATGCAATTACCAATTACTATCAATTTATTAATCAATTACTTAATTACTATTCATTCTGGTATTCTGTAATCTGTCTATAAATTTTACTGCAATTGGTTCTAACATTCATCATATCATGCCATATCATTAATCATATTCCATAATATGCCATACATATATGTTCATAAACTAACTATACCATATACAACCCATGGAGCAGCTAGGATATGAACATACAAAATACAATGTTTAACATAATTACACTATTATTAGACACTACAAAATTCCACAGAGAGCCAAAAGCTAGAATTTATGCCTCCTACTTAGTACTTGGAAAGGGGAAACAGTGAAAGAGTGAGTATATAAGATACTCAGTGAATCTAATATGCATCAGTCATAAACAAGGACTGATATATAAATAAAAGATAGGGAGATGGAATAATAATATCAGTCTGCTCATAAATATCAGGATACAGAATCAAGTTATAGAAGATGACTGTAAAGTCAATAAACAAGTCAATGGAAAGAATATCATATGGATAAGACAGATGTAAGTCCATGAAATGCATATAACATGTATCATCATGTATCAGTACACATAAGACTAATAAGGTCTTATGGCTAGGACTGTTAACCCTTTCCAGCTAGGGTATCATTATACAATGTGCACATTGCCGATAGTATATACCCACTACCCTGTCGAAGCAGCATGTAACACCTCAACCTAAACCTTATAGGGACCCTTAAAGGGGGACTTAGGGGGAATTTTTTTTTCTTTATAATATGCTTATATGATGTATTTATGCATGAAATTGATAGTTATGCATGTTATATGACTTGATTTCAGGCATAGAAGTGATTTAAAGGCTGTTAGGACAAAATCGGGAAATTTTGAGTTTTTGGTGAACTGGGGGCAAAATGGTCATTTTACAGCCCCTTCGAGTTTTTATGGATTTAGCACTATATTTGAATAAATAAAAGAAAATAAGTGAATGCAAATGGCATTATTAAGTTTATTTGAATAATAGACGGAAAAATAAACCCGGTTGAAAATAGTTCCCGGTAAGCTGCTCAATTGAGGTGCTTGAGGTGCTTCGGTTTGCACTAATGGCATTTTAGTCTTTTCCTTCATAATATGGGATTATAGGATGTGTGCAACCTTATGGTATTTAGTTAGGCTTGATTAAATCCAACCATTGGATCAAATGATGGAAAAATGGACGGTTGGATCAATCGGGTGCAAATTTGCTATC